>CAMOHE010046291.1:0-23271 GCA_946598075.1 Artocarpus hirsutus | reverse complement strand
TTCTTCGTTGCGAGAAGATCGAAATCATATATTTATATGCTCAAAATGGTAATCGGGTGAATGAGAAATTGATGCTCAAAGTGTGCCCATTGACATTTGAATTTGTTAGAAAAAAGGCCTAAATGTGGAGTCCCACATCGGTTAAGCATTAAAACATGACATCCCCTGACATGTATAAGTACTAGGAAAGTCCCACATCGGTTAGGCACAAAAGTTTGATATCCCCTGACGTGTATAAGTACAAGGGACTTTCTCTACTTCTTTACACACAAAAAAAAAATTACAAAAAAAAAAAAAAAACGCATAGTTTTCTTTTCTCTTGTTTTTCGAGTTTTTGTTCTTTTCTTCTTAAGTTCAAGTTCGTTGGAGGCGGTGTTTGAGTGTGCATAGACTATCGTCGGTTGTCGTTGTATCCTGGGAGACAAACGTTCATCGAATCCTCGTGCACAACTATAAGGGGCGAATCTATGCGAATCTGTTTTAATGTGAGTTACACGTGCCTTGACTATCATTGGTTCCTATTCGGTTTGAATTCTTTTGTAATATTTTATTCCTACTTTCATAATAATATTGCTTCTACTATTTCTATTCTTTTATATTACACCTGTTTGTTGTTTATCTCTATATATATTTCTAACATTTATTTCATGAAATTATAGTAATCGGTTTTCTAGGTCTGTTTAAGGCAGGTATGTATTTGTTGATCATGTCTTGAAAAATCTAACATGCTTAGTCCATGTCATGTTTTCTTTTGTCTTTATACAAGTACAAATATCTAATATTGGTAGCAAAGTCTACTTCATAAGCCTCTACTTCATAAGCCAGCCAAGCAATCTGATATATATATATATTCACACTCATCAATCAGTATGTCACAGTTGGAGAAGGAAAATGTACTGGCTGTCCAAAAGTCTTAAGACTTAAACAACATGTAATTCCTAAAGAAAATAATAATAATAATATTAATCAATAAATAAGTGTTGTCCAATATAAATTAAAACAAAAAATCCAACCCTTGAATCATTGATAAGAAATATATGCAATTTCCACCAATTGAGCAATCAGGAGTGTTGACAATATTAGATACATGGAGTGTAGATTGGTTAGCCAAAAAAATATCAAAGTCTTTCAAGTACTCCCCCATTCAACATGACGTACGTTATCGCTAACAATATCTACAATTTCATAAGATAAAATAATTAATCTCATGAAAACACGGCTAATTATCATGTTGTGTTAAACTATTCTCCTTTTACTTTCGTCTAAAAAACTTGACAGAAATCCCTTCAATATCAATTGGGAGTTTTGTAATATATATTATGCGATAAGCATACATTGAAGATCGGAGGTGGCCGCATAAATAATTAAACTGCCTGTATCAAACCTCATGCAAGTGACTCTATAATTAATATGTTCAGGATTATTGATCAGCTGCATGGCTCAGACCATTTTTTGTCTCATGCCATTTACTTGTTATATTTGATGCGCATAAGCTATGACAAAATCAAGTTGCTAATTTCATGCGACCATATTAAATAAGCACCATATATATACCCACACACACACATGTATGAATATGTATATTAATATGTTGATGTGTGATATCATCATCTACATCATTATTTTTGACTTGCTAGTTAATCGGCTCCTTTAATTACTCGTTAATTAATTATCGTTTGATACATAGATTCGAGTTAGGGATTTGATTTGAGTTATGTGATTTAAATTAGGATTTGAATTAGTGATTTAAATTGTTATCTAAATTGACTTTTGGATGCACATTTAAGTTTAAATCTAAATATGGAATGAAATTGAAATTTGTGTTTGGAGAGGCAGTGAAAATAATTTTTTTATTTATTAACCAATCCAATAAAGTTTTAATATTAATGATTCTAAAAAATATGCATTATGGATCTTAATTTATTCTTTTTTTCACTAGGAACATAATGAAAAAAGAATCATTTCAATTTGATGTCAAATGAAGAAGTTATGATTTTTTTCTTAAATATAAGAGAGAATTACAGGTTTTACTGTAACAAAGATATCCAAGTATAGAGTTTAGATGAGTCAAAACTTTGAAAACTTAGATTCTTGATGCTCATTTGATTCGGATTTTGAGAAAAATAAGAACCTATTAAAAGGATTCTTGATGCTCAAATCTAAATTAAATCTATTAAGTCTAAAAATACATAAACCAAACAGACCTAAGTAATGTTTCTATTTCCTTGCAGATCAGCAATACGCGGTGAATGTTTAAACTTTCGGATCGAATTGCTCCTAATAAGTTCCAAAGTTACAACATAAATTCGATAAAGAATTCTGCCTTAGCTTATGAAAAACTATCTTGTTGGAAAGATATAGTTTGTAATTGTGAGATTTTCATCAAATTAATACATAACTATATTTTAATATGATATGATTTTGATTTTTTTTAATGGAAATATGATTCTGATTTTACGATTAAAAAAATGTATCTCATTTATTTTGATGGTCAAAATTTGTATCTCATTTTTAATGCCAAATATTCTATCCCAAAACTCAGCTATTTTGATACATAATCTTCATTTGACATCTTGGTCAGAACCAATTCTAACTAACAAAAAATATAAAGCCGTCAATAGTTACTTTAAAAAAAAAATAGTTGTTACAATATGAAGCTCTTATATGCTTCAGTTTTCAAACCAACATTTTCAGTTTTAACCACTCTCCTAAATACTTTAATAATTTCCCTCTAAGATTTTAGCAAAATAGCGTAAATTGATAAGGCAAATATATACGTGTAAATTGGTTAATAAAAAGTTTTTTTTTGGTTTTGTTTTGTTTCTTTTTTTGTGTTTTTTTAATGGCCAATAATATGTTAAGCCCTTGCTCCTTTTTGAGTGTGACTGTTTATTTGACTCATCCTGTTTTCTAGAGATAATGGACTCAGGATCAGTCCAAGACGACAGGAGAAATGTCTTATCAGATATAATACTACAGATGATCCACGCTTGATTATTTTTGTCAATAATTAACATGAGCTTACAAATGGGGTGAGCTTATATAATTTTGACTGTATATATCTAACTGTAATATTATAATAAACTTTGATCAGCTAATGAAGCCAATTGGTAATACATCCGAAATCTGATATTATATGTTTATAGTGACCTTGCCTGTTTGGCCATCCTTTTTTTTTTTGTATTGTGATTAGGCTTTTATAATTTTGCTTTAGATTTTTAAATTCATTACATTTGTGAAGCAAAAAATAAAATAAGTTTCCTCTTGGTGAGTGCTTGAGTCATACCATGAATTTTGCAAATAAAAAGTTTGCATTTAAAAACCAGAAGGAAGAGCCTGATCGACGTACAATTTACCTAATCCAATATCCAAATGGATGCCACCAAGAAAACCAAACCAACTCCCATTTTATAGTCATATACCAAATGGTGCATTATTGTTAGATTATGCATGTAATTTTATATTTTAAATTTTTAGAAAATGTAAAAATAACATGAAAATGTACAATATATAATATGTTTGTTAGGCAATCAAATTTTAATTAATTTATTGCCTAATAGCATACAATTCAATTTTGATGATCTGACTTGGCATACTGATATTGCAAAAGCTTCCAATGAAACACATCCAGCAAAATTAAGTTAGCATCTTATTTCTTTCAACTTTTGCAGGAGGCACATGGATGCGGTAGAAGATTTGAATCCGCTCTTTTACAGGAAGGTTCTTTTTCTTTTTCTTTTTTTTTTGGCTCCGTTTTCAAATTAGGAATGATTATAAAGAAAGGTCTTTCAATTGGATTTCTTTTCTTTCTAGCTCCTTATTTTAGTTATATAAAAGTTTTTGATACTTCAAGGGGATTGATTTGAATATTTAACTAACGCTGAATATCAATTATTCTATTTATTGTGTTCTCAAAAAATATTTTATTTGTTAGGACTGTATCTAATAACCTCAGAAAAAAAAATAAAATAAAATAAAATCCACAAGTATATGAAGATGAGAACAAACAAGACTATGAAGCACATATCTGGCTCCAATTCTTCTGCACATGCACTGATCATTGTCCATTAAACTATTTGAGCTAATTCCGTTGGAGACCAATAATTTATCTGACGAAGATTTTCCAAATCAATGGCGCTAATAAGACCACAAAACCTTGATATCGTTGATTAATAAATTATGGAGGCTATCACTAATTGTTAAATTATTTATTCTTTGTTCAATATTTGGGGCTTTAATCTGCAGAGTTAAATAGGGAATGAGGCAACCGAGGAGGTTGGATAATGTCTAAATAATTCTGATGAAAAAAAAAGTGTAGAAAAAGGGAAGGCGTGAAGCATAGTAGAACCTAGGGGATTAGGAAAGGCATGAAACATGTTTTGTTATCAAAGACTAGAATATGTTCCTCTACAATTTTAACGTTCAAAATTTACTAAAAAAAATAATGGGAGACAATGTCAACATTAGATTTTTAATTCCAAGTAAAAGCCTTGTTGTGGAGCGGCATCTTTTAGAAGAAAGAGAAGGAGAGACAGAGAGAGATAGAGAGGGAAAAAATGTCTTTGTTTAAAATTACAGGAGACTGTCTGCAGTCTGTTTTCAACGTGGTTGGTACTGTTGGAAAGCTCTCGATAAGTCGAGTCCAACGACGTATCTTGTCGCTGATGATTCAAACTGTAGCCAGAAGAATCGCATGTTAAAATTCCAAAATCGTCAAATTTTCAACAGTCATATCGTTTTTGTTTGACGTTCGATCGAGACGATTTCGATTTCTACAAACTCATAATGACAGGAGGAATAAAATTAGACTAGACTTGCCCGTCAAAACTCACTAGAAGATAGTCGTCAGAACTGTAAACTCTAGCTACCGTCATACCATCACTGGTGAAGCTTCGACGACCAAGTAAACGAACTTCGTTTTTGATGCCATTTACACCATTAGACTCAGGATTTGATGCCGAAAAAATTGTATGGACCCGATAATGTACAGCATGGTCAAAATTGATTTTGATAAAATTTGAAACATAACAAGATACAGAAAGCATGGTTAGGTTAAATAGACTCTTGTGTACTAACGATGAATTTAAATACAATAATGTAACATGTAGAGATATGGATTAAGAGTATACAAGTCCAATATAAAATGAATTAAAATATGTAACATAAACAGGATTGGATTCCAAACCCTAAAAAGAAAAATAAGGGAAGGCGATGGTGCTCCCTTAAGTTGAAAGTCTCAGAACGCACCATACAAGAATATGGCTTAGTAACGACATAGGATAACGAGTTCTTTCTCTTGACTACTTGATAATCAATATAATGCATTATCTACCGCACTTTACAAGGAAATTGAATATAAAATAATATATAAATGTATGGATGCTACATAATCTTGTTATAATATATGTATATATATGATATAGAAACACGGAGATTATTAAGCATCCATTGGTTATGGTCATAATAGGCTTGTTAAGATTTATTAATGATGTATTGATGAATAAACTAACCATGTTGGTTCAATATCGTAAGTAATAAACCAAAGGGTGAGTAATAATTTCCCTACTGAGTATGTTGTCATTCATTCTTCTATATTTTCATCTTCTCAGGATTTATAAAATGTGAGGTGGTAAGAGAAAAATAATTAAGGAAACTATATAGCTATATCCAGTTGGAAACGCTTCATTGGTTAAGAATGTTCCTTATTATGATGTAAGCATCATATGTTTCTATCTGTGATTGTATTAAGTTATCTTGAGGGTTGGAATAATGATGATGACAGATTTATAATATAAAATTAAAGGTGCTATATTAAATTGTGATTTTTTTATGTTTTTTTTTTAATTTGACAATTTTCATTTAAGTCCTGGATAAATTTTTTTGAAGTTTTATTTTATTTTCTGATCTTTTTATTTAGTTTATTAAATACTACTAACTCCCATTTACGAGTGTTACAATAATTCATTATATAAAAAATTTATTCCATGACATATAGGATGATTGGGAGAGTGGTTGAAATTAAAAATATTAGTTTGAAAACTATAGCATTAATAGCTTTATATTATAATAATTTTTTATTTTTAATTATAATTGTTGAGAGCTTTACACTATTTGTTGGTTAAAACCATTAGTTTTAACTGAAATGATAATTGATTTACGCATTTATGTTTTCAGTGTCTTCAAAATTGATCACTCTACTGCCTTCCAATTCGAAATAAGTTCATGGCTCCAAGCCACCAATGTAGTTCAATTATCAAAATGTCCCATTTTAGAGGTCACTAATAGACGAACATTCTCCCCCATAAAAGTTATTTTCTTTTTAGTACTTTACCTTGTGAACATCTTGTCAATTAACACTCATAGTTTAACACTCATTTTTATAAGCATCTGTTTAGAAATTATTCAAACAAAAAAGTTTTGGTTCAAACTAATTTTGCTATAATATTTCTCTCAAAAGATTTGACTTGCTACTATGTTTTAGGTTATGTTCTCAAATAGGCTCTAAATTTATCAAACTGTTACAGTATTACCCAAAATATGTTTTTGCATTAAATTAATGTTGGAAAGAACATAGTCAATTGGTGAAATATAAAACTTTTTTAGTAGGATGGAAAGGTAGGAGGGAGAGAGGTGAGGGAATTAGAGTAAGGATTTTTGTACATATAGTTGTTTGATAGGAGAAAAGAGGATGGAATAAATTGAGTGTAGGATTTAAAATCCTCAAAGGTATTCTAAATTTCATTTCTCTACATATGAGAAGATTAGATAATTGAATCTATACCAAGCATGATGAGAGAAAGATAATCTCTTTCCTCTCTACTTTTTTTTTTCTCTTTTAGGTTGTCTTTCTTTGTTTTTTTTCCCCCCTATAATCAAGCATAATTCTTAAAGTTTTGGGGTAATATTTCAAAGCATAAAATTTCAGGCATACATATCAAATCCTATGTCCAATTTAGTGTTCCAAATGTGTTCAAACAATCATATTATGGCATATGATTTAAAAAGCTTAAAATAGTATTTAATTAATTTTTACATATTTTTTTATTAAATGACGTGTCATAATATGATTAACTAGATACCATATAGAATACAAAAAATATTCAAATTCTGATTTTTGACATATTATAAAAAAAACCATGTGTTTGGCAAGTAAGTTAAAACCATCCACTGCATAAAACTCTCACATTCTACTATGTAAAACAAAAATATGCTACAATATAAAGCACTCACATGCTAACTCATAAATGGAAAGTCATTTATAAGGGTTTGTTTAGTGTGTAAGTCCGAAATAGTTTGGTTTAAAGCTCTATAGTTTGAAATGTAGATTTTATGGTTTAAATGGTGGTTTTGATCTAGCGTTTGGAATGTAAAGATTTAAAATGAGAAAAAAACATCACATCAAATTTAAAATGAGAACTGATGTTTGAAAAATTATGGTTTATTAAAGAAAAACTAGAATAAAACTGATTTTTACCGTAGAAAATAGTACAAACCATGTAAATTTGAAGGGGAGTAAAATTTAGATTTTAGTGATTTTGTTTGGTTTAAAACTACCTCTATGATTTGAACTAATCTTGATTATTAATCTATCAAATACCATTTTAAACAGCCATGATGGTTTGAACCCCTCTAAACGCCTACTCCAAACCCCATGTAAAAAAGCCTAAAAGTCATACGGATAATACATTTTTCAGTTCTTGCAATCTCCTCCTGTGTAATTACACACATACAACTAAATTATCTGTCATGATAAATTAACACCCCAAAAAAAATAAAGGTTGCAAGGGGCGCGCCGTTTTGGGCACGAGGAAGAGACAAATGGCAACCATTAGAGAGGAAAAGGATCGCTGAGTTTTCTAGAAGGAATCACCAAGCATATTCACACACTAGCATGCATTAATATTCATATATATATATATATATATGCACATATGTAGACTTTGTGCATACATAATATCGAATATCCAATGCTTATGTATATATAAATTCATGCAAACTGCTCAGTGTCTGTTCATAACTGCACAGCAATAATTAAAGCAACAAATCTCTCTACTAGGCCTCTCCAAAAGCCAAGTGCTTGAATACAAAAATCTTCAAAGAGAGAGAATTTAAAAGCGGGAAATGGGTAGCCGAGAACATTACTCACAGCGAGCCATTACCAGCACTGCTAATAGTACTGCCCACACAAACCGTATAGCGGCAGTTGATAAAAGTCCTCCAAACTCCGTCATGACCGTCACTTCTTCTGATAATTACCATTTCAACACTAATGACCAGGTCTCTCTCTTTTAAGTAATATTAAAACTTCTATCTGTCTTGGTCTTCTATATATGTTATTATTATTTTTTTTTGTTTCTTTTCTGTTTCAATATTGTACCTGCAATATGAAGTACTAATAGTACTGCTCTGGTTCTAGATTACTGTCCTTTGTCAAACTTCGGTCTATTTTCACAACCAAGATTATTAGAGTCAATTAATCATGGTTGTTTTTGTTGATGATCAGAAACCTGGATGGAGAAAGTTTCTGGCTTATGTAGGCCCCGGATTTCTGGTCTCTTTGGCCTATCTTGACCCTGGAAACTGTATATAACTCTCTCTCTCTTTCTCTCCATGTCTGTCTTTATTTGTTGAGAAGTTTCTTATTTTTAATAACTGACATTGATGTCACAGTGGAAACTGATCTGCAAGCTGGAGCTAACCATGGATATGAGGTAATAATCAATCAACAAGTATCTAGTGTAAATTGATGAAGTTTTTCATATACATAAATATATATATAATAAATACATACATACATATATATATATCACAGACTAGAGATACTAATTGATGAGGAAATCGAAGGGGGTGAGTGGTTTTGTTAATATATTTGCCATATTTTTCAGTTGCTGTGGATTATCCTTATTGGGTTGATATTTGCTCTCATAATCCAGTCACTGGCAGCAAATCTAGGCGTGACCACAGGTAATTAAATTGTCATTAATGGAACAAATTATAAAGATCTAGACATAATTTCTCCGCTCAAATTAAATAAGTACACTGTTTCATTAGTTAATTAATATCATCTTATTTATTTATAATGACAAGCTTAATTTTTTTCTTGGTTAATCTCAGGAAAACATCTTTCAGAGTTATGCAAGGCTGAATACCCATTGTTGGTCAAGTACTGTCTATGGTTGCTCGCCGAGCTTGCCGTCATAGCTGCTGATATACCTGAAGGCATATTATTTGTCTCTTTTCCCCTTTTTTTTTAAAAAAAAAAAACTAAAGAGATATCTCTCTTCAACGACTTCATTTATGTATTAAATTATATAGACTCTTCTTTTGTCGTTTCATGCTAATTAGATAGTGTGCATATCTCTAAAATTAATAAAGACATATATGTATATATATACACATCTGGATTAAAAATACATTATTTTTTAAGACTTTATCGTATATTTATTTTTCTCTTTTTCATTATTTTTGGCAGTGATTGGAACAGCTTTTGCGCTAAATATATTGTTCAATATCCCAGTTTGGGTTGGAGTTCTCTTGACCGGCTGCAGCACCCTTCTCCTTCTTGGCCTGCAAAGATATGGGGCAAGAATTTGAAATTTTTTTTTACAACAAACATAATTTATTTAGTATTAATTTATTTCCAATAACTTTTTTTTTTTTTTTCATTTCATAGTTCAAAGTTAATTTAGGCAACTGAAATTACCTTCCTTAAGTAATTCTTATATGTACTATATGTATTACATATTTTAAGCAATATATTTCTAGGTAATCGTTATAGATACTCTATATACAATGAGGGCATGTTTAGTACACCGTATTGTATTACATTACAATATATTATACAACACTAATATAATATAATACAATATAATACGATACAATATGGTATGCTAAACATGCCTTGAGTTGACTCTTTCATTATAAGTATGGGCTCTTGTTCCAGTGTCTATACTTTTAGTTTAGTCTTTTTCGACATTATATAGATTTCCTTCTATTTTTGTAAATATTCAGGCATATATGGAAGTCTCTTTTGCAAAGATATATTAGCTAATTTGACTAATTTGAAAGGGAGACAAAATTAAACCTTTCCTTAAATAAATCTTTCACGAGGGACATACGTGTCTACGCATGCATCACCCATATATATAGACACATATGTACGCATGTACACACACCCTTACATAGACACACGAATGTCGCACGTGCATGTATTCCGACACAGGTGTATACATACAAGTACGTTTGTATGTATACACAAGGATGAAACAACATTATATTGCATTAATTTAAAAATTTTAATTTCTTGATACCTCATTAATGTTATCACTTATCATCATCAGACCACATTGATCACTGGTTAAAGGGAAAAAAAAAAAAAAAGAATCTAGTACATTTTATTTTATAATCCAAAAATCTCATAACACCTTAAAGCTCAAATATCGCAAACAAATACTTGCTAACTTCACATCCAAGCAAGTCGATATTTCCGTCATAATCAATCTTCCCATGCCTGTTTATCTTCTCTCTATTGATTTTACTCTAATTTTTCAAATACAAATATTGCTGAAGAACGGTTAGAAAAGCTGCAATTTTGTTGAGAATACTGTCCTCTAGCTAACAAGCAAGCATTTAACTAAAAGTCAAAAACTCATGTCTAATTATTATATCATTGTTGTAGTTCTTTTTTTTTTTTTTTTAATTTGGGGTTATCAACATATTTTGTTCTTGTTGGGACGAACAGATAAGGAAGCTGGAATTACTAATAGCAGTGCTGGTATTCATAATGGCTGCATGTTTCTTTGGAGAAATGAGTTATGTTAAGCCTCCGGCTTCGGGAGTGCTCAAGGGCATGTTCATCCCCAAGCTCAAAGGCCAAGGTGCTACCGGCGACGCCATCGCCCTTTTGGGTGCTCTTATCATGCCGTACGTTGATCATCCATTTTTTCGTAGTTAGTATTATGTTGTGCACCACAAAAGTTCTTTCTTTTTCAAGATTTCTTGGCATTTTTTGTTTTCTAATGAAAAAAGGTTAATTCCTTTTAAATTGGTGCTAGATTGGAAGTTACTAACTTGGTTTTCTGTTCAAAAAACATGCAACAGGCACAATCTTTTCCTGCACTCAGCTCTTGTGCTCTCTAGGAAAATACCCAACTCTGCCCGTGGCATCAATGTAAAGCAATTCTTAGCTTAATATTAGTATTTATGAATTACTTGAAGGTCACATAATACGCTAATACTGCCTCCAAAAACAATATTTCAAAAAAAATAAATAATAATGCAGATTGGAACAACTTTTAACATGGGATTCTTCTTATTTATTATTATTATTATTATTATTATTATTATTATTATTATTATTATTATTATAACTCTCTTAAAAATTTGCAGGATGCGTGCCGTTTCTTCTTGATCGAGAGTGGTTTTGCATTATTTGTGGCGCTCTTGATCAATGTTGCTGTTATCTCCGTATCAGGCACCGTTTGCTCCGCAAATAACCTTTCCACTGACGATACTGATAGATGCAATGATCTTACTCTCAACTCCGCCTCTTTCCTTCTACAGGTTTATATATTTTTGCACATTTTGTTTTTAATATCTGGTAATTTATATATAGAATCTTCCATCCTAAAATCTTTGTGCACATATATCCAGAATGTGTTGGGACGATCAAGCAAGATTATTTATGCCATTGCGTTACTTGCCTCGGGCCAAAGCTCTGCCATTACAGGCACTTATGCAGGACAATATATCATGCAGGTCTCTCTTTCTTAAATGAGTTTTTCAGGTATAGTTTATCCTCAATTTGTTTCATTAGATAAACTTTTGGAATGGTGCTTTTTTATAGGGTTTCTTGGACCTTAAGATGAAGAAATGGAAGAGGAACCTAATGACAAGAACCATTGCCATCACACCGAGTCTCATTGTCTCCGTTATTGGGGGCTCATCCGGAGCTGGTCGACTCATTATTATTGCTTCGGTTCGTTGCTCATTTGGAACAATTTTTTTTTTTCTTGTTTTGTGTTTGAAGTAATTGTCTTCATAACCATTTTTTCTTTTTTTCTGGCTTTGCAGATGATACTTTCCTTTGAACTCCCTTTTGCTCTAATCCCACTACTTAAATTCAGTAGCAGCGCCACCAAAATGGGACCCTACAAGAACTCAATCTACGTAAGTTATACGACTAGTTTTTCAGGACTTGCTTTAAATTGCAGGGCATCTAATCAGCCAAATTATCTGATTGATTTTTTGAAAACGCAGATCATAATTTTCTCGTGGATTCTAGGATATGGAATCATAGGCATCAACGTATATTACCTAAGCACAGCCTTTGTAGGCTGGCTAATCCACAGCTCTTTACCAAAAGTGGGAACCGTGTTCATCGGAATCATAGTGTTTCCATTAATGGCAATCTACATCATTGCAGTAATCTATCTAACTTTCAGAAAAGACGTCGTGGCGACGTTTATTGAGCCGGAAAAGAACGACCCAGCTGCCCAAAATCAAATGGAAATGGGGCAAATGCCTGAAGTCGGTGTCGTTCCTTACAGAGAGGATTTGGCCGATATTCCTCTGCCTAAGTAGAGACCTCTATAAAATGTGTTTTTGCCATCTTGGTTCTCAACAAAATCCAGTGTTGATTTTACTGCTAGTTGGGAAAGGAAATAGAATTTGAAAGGAATAAATAGCGTAATTGTTGCACAATAGTATCAAGGAAAAAGAAGAGGGGCTTTGTTAATATATAGCCTTGAATGTCGTTATGCTTTGTTTAGCTTGTATCGTCCCCTGACCCGTTAATGGGACGAGGGTAAAGGGCACTGATATATAAATGGCTGTCCTTCAAGTTCAATTCAATTTCTAGTCGGTAAGGTGCTCAAACTTGTTATTTAAACAAAATCAAACAATAAAAAAAGGGGAAAAAATAATTGTTACGCCTAACAATGTCAATGTCAGACAGTAGTTTCACAAACTATTTACAATCGACGTGCATCCTTGAGAGTTTTTTTTTTTTTTTTTTTCAATGGGATATGTTAAAAATGCAGAGAAGCAACAGCTAATCCACATCCTAGAAGCAGTTTTTTTTCCCCCTTCTTTACGCGTAATAATCTCTTAAACACACGTACGCAAAGGGAGAAGGCAAAATTCAGAGCAAACAAGAAAGGGAGACGACAAAAAACAAGGCGGAAAATAATAATAATAATAATAAAGCGCTAAAAGAAAACGCTGAAAAGAAATAGAAGGTTACAAAAAAAAAAACCACAAAGGGGTAAGCGCAAGAGTAAAATAGAAATAGGAAAAGGGCAAATTAACCATGTACAGAATTCAGCTTCGGCAGAGATTATTTTATAAACATTTACATGTTGCAGAGGGAGAGGATAATATAGAGCACGAAAAGTATAATATATAGTTAAACTTAAAAAGAAAGAAAACAGAACAGGGAAAAAAGGAAAAAGAAGGGAAAAACCAAAAAATAAAAAAGGAAAAGACAGACAACATTTTTACAACAGCATTCACCTTTGGCCAAGCTAATTTTCAAAATTAATTGTATGCTAACATAAAAAGCTACGAAGTGCCCCTGAACTTCTATTTAGATTAAAACTATAAAAATTTGAGGCAGATGAATCATGAATGACACATTGCATATAATATTTTCCCCTCGTTCTCCACTTGCTTTCATCGCAAAAGGCAAAGGTCAAAAGAGAAAACCAGAAATGCTTTTTCAAATTTACATAAAATTTTCTTTTAACCTAAACCAGAGCTGGTATTGTGCACGGGCCTTAACATTGGATGATTCAGACTAGGTTGCGTGTTCCCCGACGCATTGAACATGACATTCGAAGGTGCAGATGAGGATGGCTGTAAGGCCGAAAGTGGCAGTCTCGGCCCCATCCCAAACATGGGCTGCCGCTGCATGAATGGCATGTGGGGGTGAACTTGTGGTTGGTTGGTGTTGTTGCTGTTGTATCCCGATATGTTTGGCTGTGAAGGTGGAGCTGACATAACTTGTTGCCTATTGTTGTTTCCCGCGTTGTTGTTAGCTATGGAAGGACCAGCAACAGGGGGATTCATAGGAGAAGTAACCGCAGCTGCCCCCATGCGTGACGCTATATATCGAGTCCGCTCAGCAAAAAGTCTCTGCCTTGTCCTCTCCACTTGTTCACATTCTTTCATTAAAAAGGTTTCTACTTCGGCAAATTGCTTTAACTTTAGCTCCAATCTCTTCAGCTGTCAGAAATTTTACAGCACGGAGATTGTTAAGAGTTTTAATTGTCTTTCAAGGGTTGGTTCATTATAAGATGACAAAAAAAACAAAAGGATCTCTATCATGGAGAAACTATTTGTGGAAAATTTGGCAGATAGCAAATGACCAAAACACATTTATGCTCCTGCATATACCCTATACGTGCATCAGCATGATGCAAACATTTATAAACACGTACTTGGTGCATATGCGTATTAAATTGTTCGACTTCATTTACAGAAGGGACGAAAACAGAATTAAAACTGAAAAAGAAAAGAAACTCCCATTGACAAATTGTATACCTGATGATTGACAATATTAGCGGATAGTCTCTGAATTTCACGTTCTTCATGATCAGCAAACAGTTTTGCCTTTGTTGCTGCCGCAGCAAGGCCAGCCGTAGCAGCAGCTTTAACTTTTTCTGCTGATAATGGAGCAGTCCCTGCCTCATTTTGATTCCTTGAACTAGGCATCGCGGAGCTGTCGGCTAATGTTTTAATGCATAAAATAAGACAACAGAAGTGAGAAGGATCCAAAGAGGGGAGGAGAGGGACAAATCTGAAGACAAGAAGTAAATCTCATTACCTTTTTGGTGCACTGAATTTGCAATCTCTCCCTGAGGACCACTATCTCTACCATGCAAACCCTCTGAATTCATCCTTCACGCATAAAGAGAAATTTCAGAAATTTGTGAACTGAATCAACTTTTGCCATAAAAATAATGTACAGTAGAAACAAACTGCCAGCGAAGATCTTAATTTTTAACTGGTTTTCCTGAAGGCTTCTTCCATCGTACATTTTAACCAGCAGTTCAGAAGCCTCGTTACACTTAACAATTAAACCCCTTTTAATTTGTATGGCATAAGAAAACGTAACCAAGTTAAGCAAGAAGTAGAACTTATGGGAAGGAGAAAACTACAAATGTCTAACCTTCATGAATACTGAAAGCAAGAAACACATCTAGAAGACGAATTCATGAAAGGTGAAGTAGCTTAAATAGCATCTGAACAAAAGACACTCACCTATTACCACGTCCTGATCCTTCCTTCTGTAAGAGGCTCTCAGAACCATTATCCTCGGACAATGCTGCCAAGCATGCATGGGCACAAGCTGCAGCAACTCGGGGGCCAACGGCAGAGGCCAGAAAAGCAACCTACAAAATGTCCCACCAGTTAGCTACATAGGAAATAAACTAAAGTCTAGAATTTCATTTGTCATGAAACTCAGCCTTACTTTCCCTAATTAAAACAAGTTAATCTTATTTTCGGATCCTTCCATTAGTTGACAAACTTATGAAGATGACTATAAAGTAACAAAATATCCTATCTTCTGGAAATCTCTTTTAAAATAATAATTCTCTATCTCTATTATAATTTTGCATTCTCTTGTTGTTTCAGTTTGTGCTCTCTCCGGGAGTAAATTTTGATACCTACCAGGGCCATAACTGGATTCCCAGAATTTACAAAAGGGTATCTGCTCTCAAAATCAGCTTCTTCTTGGCACGAACCTAGAGAAGAACAAAGACATACAACGTCAAAATATATTCCCTTTACCTGGTAAGTGAAGGACGATAGTAAATGACAAGACCTGCTAAACCCCCATTTGATTTTGCAAGTAATCTTTCATGAACATCTCCATTTGACTGATTGGATGATAGAGGTATGCTTGGAACTTCAACATTTTCCAGTAGCCCATCCTCCACAGGCAGGCGGAGAAAATGAAGAATGCATTGTGCTTTTGACTTTGTACCAACATGCTCTGCTATTTCATTCCAATTCTCATTGTAAATTTCCATTGCTTCAAGCAGCAAATATGTTTCTTGATCAGTCCAAGTCTCCCCATCTAGATCACCATAATCTTTTGTTGAATCCACCCGTGTAAAATCTAAGCTCGAATGACCAGTCACGTACCTTCCCTCATGGAAGCAATCAGAGCACATCATTATGTCAACCTGTTTCATATGATACTAATGAGCTCCTATAATTAATTTAAGCTGAACCCAATGACAGTACAAGCAGAGTAGATGGTCCTTCTAACCGTAAAGTCGTGTACTTTACTACAGAAAAATGTTTTCGGCTCTACCATAGATTTTAAAGACATCTGCAGAACCACCGTGAAATTCTGGAGTAACATAAATCTATTGACCAATCAGCTGTCATGTTTCCTCATACCCATTAGATACTATTACTTAAATTATGACCATTTTCTCCATTTCACTCCTCATGAGGGCAGTTCTGTGCTTTAATTTTGCAAGCAGTGTTGAAGCAGACTAAAAAGACATTTCACAGTATAGTAAAGATATTCTAGTAAATCATAATAAGTTCATAGTCTAACAAGTCATAATAATTCAAATTTCTATAGGTCAGATAACCAGTACAAAGTGCAAAATCTCATATTATTCTCAACTGAAAGGAGTTTGGTAAAACCAACGTTATGCCATGGTAGAACACGTCATCTGCCTAATGTTAACAGCTGTAAAACTCTATTGCACGGTATTTCTAATTCAAAGAACGTCTAGCAGTTGCAGGTTAATGAGATAATGCAGTCTCTATGGACAAGGACAATACTTTAAAAAAAAAGATAGAAATTACCTCCTTGTGTGACTGATAGTATACGGTGGGAAGTGGCCGAGAACAATATTTGCAATGATTTTCGGATAGACGCTCACGAATTCTGCTGTCCAAATCAGAGGCGTTGTCATCATGACATGACAGTGACGAATAAACATCAGCCGCCTTAAGCTTACATTTAGGCCTGTCAAACTTGATCAAACTATCAATGGACTTTAAAGCAGCGGATGGCACATGAATCTCACCATTTGGATCCTCCCTCAAATAGCAACTGCCGTTCCAAGGCTCACGACTTGGTGCCATGGTACAGTAATTAATAATTCCCCAGTGATCGAGAAACCTAACTATCCGTTTCAAGTCTTCGCTATCAACACCAACTATGAATCCTTGGAAATCAGAAGCCGCAAGCCGCTTTTCTGGGTTCTCCATGTACTTGGCAACAATATAGTTCCTACATTCCATGTATTTCTCGGGAGTATGGTCGGGTGATTTTCCGGAGAAAAAATGTGGCACCGCTTGTCTCTCTAGTCTATGCACTGTGGCTGGAGAAAACCAAACTGCCACAAGAAAACCCCACCAAAAAAAAAAAATTGAATACAAAACAAAGTCTAAAGTCTAAACCTCTCTAATATTGACCACCCTTTCAAGGCTGGCAATTTGCAATACCATACTAATAGTTGAACATCATATGATCAAGAACACAAGTAAAGCATGCAAATTTGCAAAATCCACTATAGAAATGGAAAATGAACTTCTTGACTAGCTAGAATTTTGTCAAATTGGCACAAAATGGGCATTTTGAGGGAGTAGTAACGAACCGGAATGCATCGGAACGACATGGCATCTACTCCCGAACCGCTTGACAACGCCCCGGCCTTCCATAATCGGCGGCGGAGTCGCCACGTACGATGAACTCCCACCGTCGGAACGGTCCTGATCCAAGGCCGGGCTATCCGCAGGCACAGCAGATAGCGACTGGAGCTGCCCGTACGACACGTTCTCCAAGAACACAGAGCTGCCCTGTGCCTGGGCCTGGCTCTTGCTCTCGCCGCTCTGATTGGCTCGCTCCAGCGCCACAATGGCGAGGACCGAGGGGTGGGGCCGATTCACTGTGTGGCGGACCACCAGAGGGAAGTCGCAGTAGCGTACGCCGCCGTCGGATAGGACCTCGGCCTCTTGGGGAGGGGCGGGATCGGCGGAGGTGGAGGTGGGGCCCGATTGTTGCTGGGGGTTAGGGTGTGACCCGCCCTCGGAAAAGTCGTCTTCGCGTTGCTGATCGAGGTCGTCATCGGCGTCCTCTTCGTCTTCGTCTTCCTCCTCCTGCTTCAGCTTCCGGTTGATTTGGGGCTCTCTCTTTCGCTTCCTCCATTTGCCCCTCCCATCTATGAAAAACCACCAAAAAAAAAAAAATCAGAACATTTTGGTGCAAAGTTTGTTGAGAATTTAGAGCTAAAAATTAGGCAAAAATTTTGTTAATTTAAAGGGGGAAAAAAAGAGATGTGAAATTGTTGAGGGAGAAAGGAGAATTAGGTTAGAAAAGGGGTTGCCTGAAGGGAAGGAAGGGGAAGCTGGCATTGCGCAAAGGGATTTGAGGAGAGAGAGTGATTTGTGGGGTCTTTGATTGGTACAAAATAGAATCAAACTTCTCCCCCAACTCCCAAGGATGGTGGAGAGAGAGAGAGAGAGAGAGATAGTGCGAGTGACAGACAGAGAATAGGGCTCTCCTTTCTCTCCTTTCAGCTTTGTGGGTACTGTTTTGTTTTGGCTTTGCCGAGCAAATTCTTCAATGGAAGGAAAATTCACGGCTTGGTAATGTGAGAAAGGCGTGAAAAAGGACCAGTTTTTGAATAAACGACACGCCGTTTTGAAAATAAACAAGACTAAAATTTCCTGTCGTTTTTTATATTCCTTTGAAACCCGCTGTTGTTTTTCATATTACTGTGAGATAAGTGACATGTCGTTTTGCTCCAATAGTTGGAGGACAGCGAAATTTTCTAACAATCGGCGGTCGTTTTCCATGACAACGGAAAAGTTATAAAAATGAAAAAGATGTGTCGGTTTATGATCTTGACAACAACAAAATTGATAAATAAAAATGAGATTTCGTTTGCAGATATGGTCAGGGTTATGAACAATGTTTATGCCCTAAATAATTGTGTAATTGTGAACTTTGCTTTTTTCCTATTTTTAGTTTTTCACACTAAAATAATCCAAAGGCTTCCAAAATAAGAGGTTTATAGAGTGTTTGAGATAATTAAAACTATTGGTTAAAGCTATAATTTATGTGAGAGTTTTAAATTATAATAATTTTTTAAATTTTACAGTAACATATAAAAATTTTATAATATTTTAATTAAAAAATTGGTTATAATTATCTAATGTCAAACAGCCATTTACATATATAACAAAATTTGACGGGTCATACTTTAATAAAAAAAAAAAACTAAAAATATTTCATCATTGTAACAATTATTAATGTAATTATGTGGAGTAAAACTTGTTAGAGAATTGCAATTTTTTAACTTTACACGTTAATTTTCCATTCGGTGGTGATTTTTACCGGTTGCTGTGTGGTGTACTGATGAATTGGCTTGGCCATTTGTCCTCGCTCGTTCGTCCCCAAACCATCCCTCACGCCCTCCGTGGCCACGGTGGGACTTGGGAGAAACAGAGGCGGAGCCGGTGGAGACAGACAGAACAGCCAGCTGTGAACAGGCGAATTTCTTGGAAATATTTCAATTTCATGAAGAACCCAATTCCCAAAAACCATATAATATGCACTCCTTGAAACCCACTTCTCTCCCTATCATGAGCAAGAGACTCAAATCTAAACCCATCCCACCATCACCATCACCATCACCATCACCATCACCACCACTACCAAACCCGCCAACCCCACAACCAAAAACCTCCCTAAAACCTGCAACCGTCCAAGACCCCACCAAGTGGGTGTGGGTCCCTCTCAACCTCCCCCGATCCGAGCTTTCCCTTCCCCTCACCTTCCCCACCGGCCAAACCTTCCGCTGGCGCTAAACCGGCCATCTCAAGTACACCGGCGCCGTCGGGCCCTACCTCTTCTCCCTCAAGCACTCTTGCTCCAACGGCGACGTTTCCTACTGTCTTCACCGCACGCCTTCTTCAGAGGCGGCCGAGGCCTAATTGGCTCTGAGGGATTTCCTCAATGTCGGCATTTCGCTCGCCGAAATGTGGGAGGTCTTTTCGGTTTCTGACTCGAGGTTCGCCGAGCTGGCTCGCCATTTGGGCGGCGCCTGGGTGCTCAGGCAGGACCCTTGTGCTTGGTTCAGTTTCTTTGTTCGTCCAATAACAATATTGGGAGGATACGAAGATGGTGGACTTCCTTTCGTCGTTGGGGAATTATTTGGGGACCGTCTAAGGTTTTGACTTTTATAAGTTTCCGTCTTTGAAGCTGCTGTCAACGGTGTCGGAGCAAGAGTTTAGAGAGGCAGGTTTTGGTTATACGTTGGTAAAACTAAAAATCTGTTTTCGTCAATGTTTTGTATTTTCTTTACGATAATTATATGTAATTCTCTATAGTTAAACTAGTGACTTATTCGCCTAGATTAAGTGTCGTAATTAGAACAATAATATTTAAAAAGTGGCAAGGAAGCAAGATTTATAGTGGTACGAGTGATGAGAGTTACGCTTACTTCAGCTAGAGCTGCCGTATAATGTCTTTTATGAAAAATAAAATTACAAAAAAAATAGTAGAGAATCATTCTCCTTATGCCTCGTAGGACCATAATTAGGCTCTACATAGCTCAGCATTACTACTCAAGTGAACATAGCATCATTTTATGTTTTCGGTCAATGATGGAAACTTGTGTCTGAATGAATACCCTTGAAAGCTTTTGCTTGATTGTATTCTGATTGATGGAAATTTGCTTTCTTTTCAATGCTAATTTGGTCGACCTAGTGAAGTAATATATTGTTGTGAGACTGTGTTCTAACTTTTTCTTTTCTTTTGTTTCTCTTTTTTTTTTTTTTTTTGCTAAAAGATTATGTTCTAACTTAGCTTTGCATCTTGACGGGGTGGTCTGAACAGGGCCAAACACATTACTGGCACGGTGAAAACACTACAATCAAAAGATGGTGGAGGTGAAGAGTGGCTTCTGTCTCTTCGTGAATTGGGACTTGAAGACGTTATTTACGCTCTTTCCACTTTACCTGGAGTTGGTCCCAAAGTTGCAGCATGCATAGCTCTCTTCTCTCTCGATCAACACCATGCCATTCCTGTTGACACTCACGTGTGGCAGGTATGCATTTATCTCCCACTTCCTAGAGTTTATTTCTTTACGAGTCACAAAAGTATGATTGGTGAACTAGTGGCTTTTTATTATTGTCAAGATGGTAAAAAATTTGGAAGGTCTAACATGGCTGCTTTTTGTGTTGGTTGATTGATAACTTAGGACAATCATTGTGGATTCTTGTCACCCGCTTCTTGCCAAATATTCACTTGAATGAATAACCATGGAAAAAGAAAAATCTTTTTAAGTTTCTTAGAATTATAGGTATAGAGAGACTAAGATAATCTTATGGAGGCAAAGACAAATCGCATTTAAATGTAGCATGGAGTGGATTGACAATAATCTCAGCCCAGCATAGTGCGATTGACTGGAACCAAAGATCTTGAATGAATATTGTTAATCTAAACTTTTGTATCTCGTTTCTGAGTTTTAGTTCAAGAATTTCTAACTTTGCAAGTTGCGTTTTCTTGTTGTTGGCTTGTGGCTGAGGAAGATTGCCACAAGATACCTCTTACCTGAGCTAGCTGGTGCCCGTTTGACGCCTAAGCTTTGCGGCCGTGTAGCAGGGGCATTTGTGAATAAGTTCGGAAAGTACGCTGGGTGGGCTCAAACAATGCTTTTTGTTGCAGAATTGCCTTCACAAAAGGCTATGTTACCATCACATTTTTCAAATGCAAACGGGAAGAAATCTGTTAAGAGAAAGAATCTTGAAGCAGACACCATTGCGGAAACTGTAGCTGATATTGATCGATTTTAGGCTTAGTTTTCTGGCTTCGGGGATTCATGTGAAGCAACATTTTTTTAGAGAGAAATCTATAAACCGCTACAATTTTTCATATTGCTATGCGTCTTTATTGATTATATTAGTTACTTTGTGCAACTTGTTGTGAGTCAAGTATGTGTGGATGCCCCCTCTTGGTATTCCATGAGTTACAAGCAAACATTTTATTGTAAATTTATAATTCACATTTAGACCACATTATCACCGCATTAAATCCCTCTTACTATTGTACATTATGTCTCCCTTAATTGTATATGAAACATATGTAAGTTATGTCTATTACCATTACCTCTAGCATGATGACTTGGCCTATAAATAGAAGTTGTACTAAGGTTGTATGGATTCATTCTTCACAAGTGAAAGTATAAAAATTTGTTTTGTCTTCAATTTTCTCTTGTCTTTCTCTATTGTTCTCTTTAGTCTTTGTTATACTTTCATTTATTTTATAACATGTTATCAGCACGAGTTTCTAGTCTACGAGCTTTTACAAGTGTTGATTGCTCTTTGGTTCAATCACTTCTCGTTTTGAAAGGATAGTAGTTGTATAATCTATATTTGTTATAATTAATTGTTATATTATTAATTCCGTTTTATTACATTAACAAATTATTTCTATTATCATCAATTACTATATAATTAAAAAAAATGAGCTTATTGTGTAAGTTTTCTTTTATCATTAGTATGCTATTTTTTTTTCAATTAGTTTTAATGACATGATTTTCAATGACAATTTTATTGCAATCTTTTTTTTTATTATTTTCTATGCAAGTGCATAATATTTGGTATTCTCATATTGTTAATTTTTTTGTCCTTTTGTTAATCAATTAAGAATAAATTATTGTAATTCTTATTGACTTTATTTTATCATATACTAGTTTGCACAATGTCGAATCTTACAAAGCTAGAGTTTGTTGCTCTTGATATTTTTGGCAATAATTATTTAGCATAGACTCTTGATGTTGAGATCCACTTTGATGCTATAAATCTTAGTAATACAATAAAAGACGGAAATGATGCATCCTTATAGGATCATGCAAAGGCAATGATATTCCTTCATCATCATCTCCATGAAGGATTGAAAACTGAATATTTGACAGTAAAAGATCTATATGTCCTTTGGAATAATTTAAAGGAAATGTATGACCACCAAAAGACTGTAATTCTTCCTAAAGCTCGCTATAATTGGATGCACCTACGACTGCAAGATTTTAAAACTGTGAGCGAGTATAATTCAACAATGTTTAAAATTACTTCTCAATTAAAATTATGCGGAGAGAGTGTTACTGATGAAGACATGTTAGAAAAAACATACTCTACTTTTGATACCTCTAATGTGCTTTTGCAACAGCAATATCGAGAGCGAGGCTTTAAGAAATATTCTGAATTAATATCATGTCTTCTCGTTGCCGAACAAAA
>CAMOHE010046290.1:0-11941 GCA_946598075.1 Artocarpus hirsutus | reverse complement strand
AAATGCTCAGAAATCAATAATATGAAGATTTATGAATTCAAAACTCATAATTAATGAAGAATACATATTGATCAAAATTGGTTTCACACGGCCATTTTTGTTAAACGCTCCAGACAATCAATGGTGGCCAAATGTCACGGTTTTTAATCACATAACATTAAGAAAACATCAAAATAATTGTTTTCTAGCATCAACGATGAACAATTCCAAGAAAAAATTGAAACCCAAGTCACGGCTCCTATGTCGTGAAACAGAGAAAATCTTTTGTTCAAAATTGAACACAAGGCAGTGGTTTAATGCTCGGATACCAAATGTTAGAATCAAATTGCAATACATACAACAATTTGAACTCATAAAAGCAGAAGCAAAATGGATCGAATATTACCTCCTGCCATTGTTTTTCTTTTTCTGTTTTCTGACCGAAAATTTCTCTCTGTTTTTGGACAAATTTTCTGAGCACTCTCAATTTTCTTTTGATGGTGTAGTCTGTAAAATTTGTGTGCTCAGGGACCCAATGGATGTTTCTTAAATAGCAGCCTATGACCATCACACGGTTGGTTACGAAAACAGTTATTTGCAGTTGAAAGTTTTTTTTTTTTTTTTGTTTCACAAAAACAACACGTGGGCCAAAATTAGAATTCTAACATATGTCTCACCCAATGCATTTTCAGCTTATTTTTGTGGATTACTTGCTCCATCCACATGAAAACCGTGACGAAGTCATCATCTATGGAACCGGTGAACCCAAAGGAAATTTCTCTGTAACTCTGCACTTTGAATGAATTTTGGGGCAAACATAATAATAATAATAATAACCGGCTTGCGCATAGATATATTTTACTTGCTAGTTCGTTAGGCCGTTTAAAAGCATAATTCAAATCAAGAGTTTGAATCAAAATTAATTTAAAATGCAGAATTTGTAAAAGAAAATATCGTAGTAAAGTTGGCTTGAATTACAATTTTATGGTTTAAATGAATTTTCCAAACGGCCTATAGTTTTTACTTTCGTGTGATCTTAGATTTAGACACATGTGGCAGTAAGTTTTCTCACCGTGAAAAAAGGTTGCTTATACGTCAAGCTATTTATTAAATTGGCTGTCCAAGACTGTAGGTTGGTGTTAAGATAGTATTGACCCCTACAAATTAACGAGTTTTACCGTTTCTTGAGCATGTAAACAAAGAAAGAAAGAAAGTGACTTTCGTTAGGAATTTTAAGGGCTAATTAGTTTCTCTCTTACTGATTAATTGTACCTATAAGGAAAGGTTTCGATAGAAAAAGAAAAAAAATTAAACTGTATTAAAAACATCCACAAATTCCAATATATATTTTAATCAATATCCTTTTGACATTACCAACATATTTTCACTTATTTATTTATTTATTATTTTTCCAGAACAAGAGTTATCCCTTGCTCAATGTGACAATGACATGTCCCCCTAAGTCAAAGCCCTCTGCTCGAAATTGACTATGTATACAATTTTTTTTTTTTTAATTCTGCCATTAAACTTGAAATTGACTAATTAATTGTTAAAAAGGGGGGGAAAGTTCAACCACGATTTATAAGAATTATGTTTGATTATTTTAGTTTGAATTGCATTACATGTGTCTAATATTTTGATGATGAATTTTGGTTTGTAGTGGTATTAAATTACGAGCAAGATGTTTCTTATTACACAGTGAAAGCAGCAAGTGATCCAAGAATGGCTAATCGCGTAATAATATATAAGCCCATTGGAAATGTTACCACTCAATTGAATTTAATATTATCATGGGAGAAAAAAAAGTGGCGGTATCTTTTCTAAGAAAAGCCATGTTCCTGAGGATGAATTAATCAAGCTTTCAGAGAGTAAGATCATGGGTTTTATATTTTTGCTTATCATATATATATATATATATATATATATATATATATATACATGCTACTATTTCACTTTTTTTACGTCCAATTTGAAGCACGTATACTTTTGCTTCAATATATTTATTAATTTTTGTGCACAAGTGGTAAGGTCAATTATTTACATAGCAGATTTAAGACTTAAATAATTTATTTATTCTACAAATAAAAATTATTTACATTGTAAACATGTGGAAATAAATTATTTGCATCTTAAATTTGTTTATCATGTAAGTAAGAATTATTTACATGGTAAATAAAATTATAAATAAATTATTTACGTCATAAATGTACTATTTACTATAAATATTTTTAAAGCATGATGTTTACTATAATTAGTTTTGAAAAGGTAATAATTACTATAATTTCTTTTTTTAAAAATGTTTGGTGCATCATGAAAAGCGTCTACCTAGTCATAAGCAAAAAAAGAATTAAGGAGGTGAATTAGCTTAATCTCCTGCGTTTGATTCAAATATTAAAAGAATTAGCTTGTGTGGAGTATAAACTATAAACGATGAGGAAGCACAATAAAAAGGCGAAGAAAATTAAAGAAAATGAGGCAGTTTTTCTTTCATATTATTTCCTAAAAAATAAAGATAGAGGAAAGAAATATCGACTACTCAATATTCTATTTCATTATCCAAATTTCTCTTTAAGGAGGTGTTTGGTATGTAGTGATCAGTAGGAATCATATTTTTGGAAAAGTAATTGTAGACAACATGATTCGCAAGAAACCAACATTATCACATTTAATTGTATATATAAATCTTCTCTTAGATTTTTAGAAATAACATATTACTGTGTTTGATTACACATGAGAATCTTATATAGTTAACAAAAATAAATTGATATATTACCTTTCAAAAAAATATTACCATTGTTATTTATATATTGACATAATGTTTATATTCATATTTTTAAAAAAAATGATTACACTTATTATTATTAAATAAAAATATTGTATATACTATTATAATATCATCATCCTCATTATTAGCATTGATACAAATATTATCACCATCATCATCATTATTATTAAATTTTTATTTATTTTCGGATTAATATTAAATATATCAATATAGTATGTTAGTCCTAATACTAAATAATAATAGCAATATAAATATAAATATGATCATCATATTATTAATAATTTAATATTAATATTATTTTGAATATTAATATTATATTGTTAAATTTTTATTACTGTTATTATTATTGGTATATTAATATAGTATTTATATTTAAATTATATAATATATTAATACAAAAATATTGTATATATAATCTATAATATTGATATGAATATAAGTAATAACAAAGATGTAATTCCAAATATTATATTATTATTTTATATTAATATTAGCATTAAATAATAATTTTTTATGATAATATTAAAAAATATTTAATTGTATTTTATATTTAGTATACAAATATTAGTTACTATTATTATATTACTATAATTCAATATTAATATTATCAGGAATATTATATTATATTATTTATATTGACATTATACTATTATATGTCTATTATTATTGTAAATACTATCATTATTCTTGTCATCAAATTATTATTTTATTTTAATATGATATTTATATTTGTATAATATAATAATATTAATTTTTAATAATAATAGTAGTAGTAGTATTATTTAATAATAATATATTAATATTAAAATGTTGTATATATAATATATTAAGTAATTATAAAAATAATTATTGATAATATATTATTATCTTATGTTAATATTAGTAAATAATAATATTCTTATGATAATATTGTTGGAGATAAGCTCGGCGCCATTGTTGATGAGCCTTACTCTAAGTGTTCGGCAAAACAGCTCGACAAGTACCATTGGGAGCGAATATTTGATCCGATAAGCTCAGATCGCCTGTCTGAGATGCTTTTTAGGGCCCTCCAGGTCGCATCACAACTGGTTGCCTCCTCGGGTCAGACACTAGCTTAGGTCGGATTCCTTTTACTTGTAAGTAGGCTACTACTCGCCATCATTGACCAGTAGATGGCGGACAACTCGCTATCTAATGGGAAACAATCCACCGGTAGAGGGCACGACACTTGTTTTCTACCTCCTAACACGCCTTGATGTGACACACAGGTCGTGAACAAAACACATCTAACACCCGGTTTAAGTGACAACCTATAAATAGGGTGCATTTATTGCATTCAAGCAAGTGTGCTCCTTCCCACCTAACTAGCTCTCATTCTCTGCCGAGCAATGCCTGCCTTAAGCATCAGAGAGCCCTTGTCCACTAACTAACCTATTTCTTTCTTGCCTTCGAAGTGTCCCTCCTCTTGTTGTAGGTCCACCCAAATAGGCAGAGACGAGCAGGGAAGAGCTGTATACTGTGCGTAGCTACACATAGTGTTGATCCGCTGCCATATTATAGTAACAATCAACATTTTAGCGCTAGAAGGAGGGCCTCTATGCCTTCACTTGAAATCACTAGCCACAACAAGCCCGTGAACCACGATGGTAACTCGAGGCAACACCAGGGATGATGGTGCCTGACAGGAGGGGTCAAGAGAAGCCCAAAACCAAAACCAAAATCCAGCTAGACCCAGAGGCAGCCCCTGAGCTACTAGATCCCATTCTGGGGGTCAAGGAAGCACGCCGAGGGCCGAATAGGTGCACGATCTAGTTGCCTAAGACCCTATCCAAGAACTAATGAATGTTGTTCGAATACTCACTTAGTAGCTCACACAGCAGGCACAACGTCATGCGGCTCTTGGCCTCCTTCCTTTGGCCCCGTTTGACCAGGCTAGGGGTTGAGCAGGTCAAGGTGCCGCTGACCTCAATGAAGCTGACTCTAAATGCTCTAGAAGATCCAGACATGGTGTCTCGACAAACAACAAGCTTGTCTGAGAAGGTCGCCTTGGCCCGCAGGAGGTGCGGGCTCCATCACCGCAAGGCTCTCGAGCTTTTATTTTTGATCAGCTCAGGTGCTAAGGGGAAGCTTAGCAGGGTTGTCACCTTGGGGCTGGTGACAAGGTTGAGGGCGGAGCACCCTATAGGGTGAAACTGCCCGAAGACACCAATAGCCACTAGTTTCGTGACCTGCAGCGCCAAAAATTGATGAAATCTGCAACAACTGCTTCTGTTTGGATGATGTCAGTGCCCTAGATCCTCCATTTACTGATGCTATTATGTGAGCCTTGATGCCACCTAAATTCAAAGTCCTACAAATTAAAGCCTACTATGGGACCGTTGATGCTGACGAGCTTGTTGAAGTATACTGAGGACACATGCTCCTGCAAAACACCAGCGATGCAGCCATATACAAGGCTTTTTCCTTGACCCTGACCAGACCAACTCGACAATGGTTCTGGTTCTTTGAACCAGCTTCAATTACTTCTTTTCGACAGCTCTCTCACACCTTCTCGGCAACCTCCTCCACAATAAAGACAAGGAGAAAGGAAATCATTTATCTGAATACCGTCAAGCAAAAAGATGGCAATGTCAGGGATTACATTAATGGTTTACCTGAGCAGAGCTCAAGGTTAAGCACATCGAAGAGGAGGCCCTAAAGCATGCCTTTGTAGGGGGTCTCAGAGATGAAAAGCTAACCTAGTCATTGGCCTTCGAGCAGCTAAGCACATTTTCTCAGATGCTCAGCTACCCGTAAAGGTATGTTGATGCAGCTGAATATATGAAGAGCCGCTGAGAAGAAGGCAGCAATAGTAGCACCAAGAAGGAGAAGAAACAGAAGGTGGCGCCTAAGCAACCAAGCACCGAGTAGAACAAAAAGTAGAAGAAGGACAAGAAGACCGAGAAGCTGAAAGCACCGACTAGAAAATTCTAAAGCTATATGCCCCTGGTGATGAGCATTGATGAAGTACTTGCCCAGATGAGTGGGAGGAATCTACTGGTCGACCCGCCCAAGCTTAAGGGTAGTAAAGAAAAGCAGGACAAAAAAAAGTATTGCAAATTTCACAAAGACGTGGGACATAACATCAGCGACTGCATCTAGCTCAAGGACCAGATTGAAAGGTTGGTCCAAAACGAGCACTTGTAGGAGTTTGTTGAGCAAGTCTTAACCCTAGGCTCTACCGCTAGATGAAACACCCAACTGAGCCAAGATGCGTCAAATCGCACATGCAACGATGGTAGGAACACTCTGGAACCCCAAAATATTCTTCACATTATCTTCGAGAAGCTCGGCTAGTTGAGAAAGGCGAGCTCATTAACATGTCCAAGTATGTCAATAAAATCTACTACTAGCAAGACATACCGATCACATTTACGGAAGAGAAGGCGGATAATTTAATCCATCCACATAATGTCACCCTTGTGTGCGAGCTGCATATCGCCAACAACATAGTAAGGAGTGTGTTGATCGATAATGTTAGCTCTACCGACATCCTGTTTAAGCAAGTGAATGACAAGCTGAAGATCAGCAATGTTACCCTTATCCCAGTCTAGATGCCACTTTACGGCTTCATTGATGAATGCGTTTGAGCAGTTGGGAAGGTTGGCCTGCCGATCACCTTCGGAGAGGGTGCTGCTCAGGTTACATGCATCATCAACAACCCCTCCCAATACAACATTATCATCAGTCGTCTGATGCTAAATGCAATAAAGGTTGTGGTTTCCACCTACCACCTGGCTATGAAGTTTCCAACGGACAACGGGGTCTGAGTTATCAGGTCACAACAAAAAAATTCCTGAGCGTGCTATGCCAATGCTGTGAAGGCTACATCAGCTTAGAAACTAAATGTCTCAGTCATTTACAAGGTCGACGAAATACAACTTCTGACCAAGCCAACACCTAAGATGCCTTCCAACCTTGACCCCTGTATGCTTGAGGAGGAGGTGAGAGCCACTCCTGTCGAGGATTTGGTGCCGTTTAACCTTGACCCGGTGTATCCTAATCGTACTATCCAACTCGATTCTTAGTTGAAACCTGAGATCCGAGCTGACCTTGAGAAGCTCTTTACGAAGTACCAGGACATGTTTGTGTGATCTCATAAGGACATGCCTGGCATTGATCCCAACATAATCTGTCACTAGCTTAACGTGAGACTAGAGTACAAGCTGGTTATTTAAAAGAAAAGGGCCTTTAACCTGGAAAGGTATGCTGCCATTAATGAAGAAGTCCAAAAGCTCCTAAAGGCGAGATTCATCCGAGAAGTAAAGTATCCGGAGTAGTTGGCAAATGTGGTCCTAGTCAAAAAGGAGAATGAAAAATGGCAAGTTTGTATAAACTATACTGACCTAAACAAGGCCCGCCCTAAGGACTGCTTTCCACTACCCCGAATAGATTAGCTCGTTGATGCAACCGTCGGGCACGAGCTGTTGAGCTTCATGGACGCCTATTCTGGCTATAATCATATTCGGATAGCCAAGGAAGATCAGATAAAAACGTCCTTTGTCATTGACCAAGGGCTTTACTATTATGTAGTCATGCCCTTTGGACTTAAGAATGCCATGGCTACCTACCAACGCCTAGTCAACAAAATGTTTGCTTGGCTGATCGACAAAACCATGGAAGTCTACATGGATGACATGTTAGTTAATCCATCTAAGCAGTAGACCATATGGCCGATCTCCGAGCGAGCTTTGACATTTTTGGGAGTATTGGATGAAACTTAACTCGACAAATGTGTGTTTGGGGTTAGGTTAGGCAAATTTCTTGGATTTCTAGTCAATCAAAGAGGGATAGAGGTTAACCCAGCCAAGGCTTAAGCCGTTATAGACATGCATTTACCTCGGACAGTCAAGGAGGTGTAGAAGCTCACCGACATAGTAACGACGCTCTCCAGGTTTGTCTCTCAGTCTACCGACAAGTGCCATCCATTTTTTCAAGCACTCAAGGGGAGGTTTGAGTGGAGTAGAGAGTGTGAGGAAGCCTTTCAAAATTTAAAGAGGTATTTAGCCACGTCCCTGCTCCTATCCAAACCTTTGCCGGGAGAAGTATTATATGCCTACCTCATCGTGTAAAAAAAGACTGTAATCTAGGTCCTCGTTGGAGAAGAAAATGGAGTTCAAAGCCCATCTATTACACAAGCCACGCGTTCGAAGGTGCCGAGGAGAGGTACCCACTGCTCAAAATGTAACACCCTGAGCATTTTATGCACAGTAAAAATGCATTTAAGTTAAGGATTATGTTAAAACAAAAAGTACAAATTTTAAAAAAAACACTATATAATAATATGGAGACTTATATAATATTAGAATAATGCAGTATGATTAAGTACACTGATAAGTTATGCAGTATAAAAAATTACACTGTAAAAGTAATGCAATGTAGGAATTAGACTGTTTCAGGTTAAGCAGTAAAGAAATTAGGCTTTTTAAGATAAAGCAGTATAAGAATAATGCTGTTTGGAGAATATGGATGAATAAGGAATGCTATAGCAGTATAGAAAATATACCGACAGTATAAAAAATGCTATCAGTATTAATTTAGACTATATAAACTTAGATAATATTGGAATTATATTATGTGATGGATGAAAATAAGTATGGGAGGTTATGGGACCTCATGAATTGTATGGAAAAAAATATCGACGATATAGGAAAAATACTGTCAGTATAAACTTGAACTACGTAAAAAGTTTAGTGGGACACCTTGGAAGTTTTGATTGGGCCACCACATCCACTAATATGGCCTAATCACATTTGGCCACCCAAAGTAACCTAATTGATTACGAAATGACTCATCACCTTTTATTTAAAAAAAAAAAGTGAATCAGTTTATCATATAAGAGAACAAATGTTGGTCTCCAACGTGGAAGAAAAAAAGAAAAGAAGAGAGAGTGCAATGTGAAAGGAAGGAAAGAAAGAAAGGAAGGAAGGAAGGAAGGAAGGAAGAAAGAAAGAAAGAAATAAAGAAAGAAAGAAAGAAAGAAAGAAAAATAATATGCTCTATATTTCTCCCAAGAAACTGTCCCCCCCTAGCAATTCTTTTTCAAAAATTTTGATGAATTCCAAGCTCCAAGTCATGTTCAAAGCAAGTTCAAGACTAAAAGCTCAAGGATTTCACAAATTTTAAGGTAAAATCCAAACTTTACTCTAAGTTTTCTAGGGTTTTTGTTGAAGTTTTGATGAAATTTTTATGGTGTGGTATGAGCTTGATGTCAAGGGAGTTTGGAAGCTTTCAAGTGCCAAAAAGTGAGGACAAGTACTTGGGAATGATGAGGTAAAATTCTAGCCCCACAACCTTTATTAAAGTTTGTATTTTTTTTTATACATACAAAGTGTTTGATGAAATGTTTAAGCCATGGCATGTAATATGGACATTATGGCATGGTTATTTTATGTTATATGTTGATGGTGATGATGATGGAAAGAAGAAAGTAAAGGTTTTAGTGAAATTTCAAAAGGGACTAAATTGCAAAGAAAAAAGAATTCTTGACAGATTTGAAAATCAGCCAAAAAATCCCTCTAAACATTGAAATTTCAAAAAAGTTACAACATAAAACTTGTAAAACTCATCAAAATTGTTAGGACATTGGACAATTTTCCAACATTCTGCTCGGTTTAGAAGTTATGAATTTTACCAAATTTTGAACATAAAATTTCAAGAAATGAAAACATTATGAAATGTATTGAATTTGACTAAGGAACTTCTGTAAGTTTTGTTCCTTGTGAAAAATTGAACGTTTTGGTATAAATTAATCATTTTTGGTTCCGGGCTCAAAAATGTAAATATTTTTGTGTTTCAAGCTAAAACCATAAAAGTGTGTGAAAACTAGGTTTTCACTAGGAAATGTTAGTTTTCTACACTGCTATAGGTAGTAAGTATCATAGATGTTAAGTTTTTAAGAAATTAAAGTTTAGTTAAGGAAATAATGAAAGAAAAAGATATTAAGGGCAAAATGGTCATTTTATGAAAAAGGCCAAAACGGACCCAAAACGCCCGATGTTGGAAAATGCTCCTTCATTGGAATTTTTTCGTAACATATAAGAAATGGAACGATAAAGTTAACCAATGAGTTTTATAAGGTTACGAAGTTGATGAAAAACCCGTTTGGGGTAAAAACGTTATTTTTACGAAAATGGCCAAAGTGGAGTCGAACACTCCGAATTAGCATAACGTTCTTAGACAAAAAATGTTTCGTGATACGTTAAGTAACGAAACCGCCATGTGAAATGGGGGATCTAATAAGGGATGTTCAAGTAAACAAAAAGTAACATGGTGGGTTATATAATTAAAAGGAAAAGTAACCCCGGTGGGTTACAAAGCTAAGTGAATGAAAGGTAAACCGATGGTTTATAAGGTTAAGTAAGGAGAAAGGTAAACAGATAGGGTACCAAGTTAAGTTAAAAGGAAAGAATAGTTAATGTTTATGTTTTATTACCAATCGAGTGGATTGATAAAAAGAAAGTTAATTAATGAGTCAGCTATCGTATGATCAGGACACAAAAGCCGACTAATGGAAGGAAAAAGAATGAGATAGGAACATAATAGAGAACATTAGAGTTAAGTCTAGGTAAGTTCAAATCTCACCTACAGCATGAAGTAAATGATTTATAAATACTTATGTATATGTTTGTAAATGTGTTTGCAAGTGGTATACAAGTTGATTTAAAAGAATGTTTACATTTGTTATACAAAAGGTTTTAAAGTTTAAATCATGATTTACAATGTATTTTTAAAGCATGGTTACATATAATATGCATAAAGTTTTTGAAGATCAAGTAAAAGTTTGCAATGTAATTGCAACAATTATGTTTAAAGTATGTTTTGCATTTGATTAATGCATAATGTTTATAGTATAAGTTATAAGTTTTATGTTGCATTTGTTATGCAATAAGTTGCATTTGTTATACGATAAGTTTTATAGTACAAGTTATGATTTGCAAATGTGTTTGCATTTGATATGCTCACCAAGTTAAAAAGAAGGTAAGAGTAAAGATAATAAAAAGAAAGTGTCATACCAACCTCCTTGTTGTGAGGTACTAGAAGTAAAGTTAAAGTTGTGACCTCCTAGATGTGAGGTACACAAGTAAAGTTAAAGTTTGACCTCGTAGATGTAAGGTACATGATCTTGATATTTGATGGTCTTAAGTCTTCCACAAGGGAAGCATCATGCTCATGATCTTATAATTAATGATGTTGGTACGAATACTAAAGTAAGATAAGGAAATGTAAGTGTAACGCCCCCTTTTTGGACGTCACAGATGTCGTTACATTCATTCTTTAAAACATTAATTGTAGCAAAACTATTATGTATTTGAATTCATATTTATAATCATAATTTGGAAAAGCATTCCCAGGATCCGTACATACATATATATATATCTGTATTTGTATACAAATTACAAAAATTTAAAATTACTTAATTATAATAATTCGCTTTTCCATAAACATTCTATAAATAGTCTGCTAATATCATTAAAAATTAAATTAACCTTTGAAAACAAAAATAAAATTACTTGAACACATTTCGACGGGCCAAACTTGTGACTTCGGTAGGCCGAAGGTCATCCATTGGTAGGCCGCCCGAGGCTTTGCAAAATGGGGTTTTCAAAGTTAACCAGATCGGCAGGCCGAAACTTGGCAATCGACAGGCCGATTAAAGATCTTCGACAGTCCGACCAGTAGTGGTCGGCAGACCGAACTAAAAAAAAAATTTCTTTTAAAACAGGTTTTAAAATTTCAAATGCGGAAGAAAATTTATAAAATAATAAAAATACATCGAACCAACATTCTTAAAATTTGAAAACATATCCTTAAAATTCAAAAATTATAAGCATATTCGAAATCAAAAAATCAAACTCATTTCAAAAAAATCTCTTTCCATGGTGTTTTTCCATTTATAAATCATCTTCCTTAGCTCACACGCCTGTCAGTGTCCTCTGCCTACTCCATAACTTTCTTACCCTTATCTGCAACATGATATAAAACTTTGAATAAGCTAATGCTTAGTAAGTACATTGTAATTCTCACAACTTAAAAACATTTCATGAACATCATCAACTTCATCATTATCATCATCATAATGGTGCACTAGGCACATTTTCATAGGAACATATCTTTCATTACATCAACCATATTAAAACTTTATTCATTTTATCTTAA
>CAMOHE010046289.1:0-44297 GCA_946598075.1 Artocarpus hirsutus | reverse complement strand
GCCCAAAATCCTTTGTTGAAGCAAATATGCCTATATGCTTTGATGTACTAGCCAAGCCAGCTCGACTGTCTACGCTATCTCCTTGCAACTTTTCCTGCGGCCTTTTGAGAAATAAAATCAATGACAAGTCTTTTTCCCTGATTTATGAAAGCTCCGTTGAGGATGCATGGTGGTGTTGGTGTCGTTATCTAATGAGTCGACCCATTTTTGTGTCAGATTCAAAGATAGATTGGATTGGAGTGGTTTAATTGAAATTGTTTTATAAAAAGTGTTTAGAAAAGCGGTGGAAACTGATGGTTAAAACAACTTTTATTGTAGCATGTGAGAACTTTACACTATAGTAATTTTTTTATTATTATTGTAGCATGTGAAACCTTTACACTGTTTATAATTAAGTTTGATTCCCACTACTTAATCAAACAGCGACATAGTTTGGCATCCTTTGTGGTTGTATGGTGTTATTTATGATCATATGATAGTTAAAGATGTGGCTCCTTTGTCCTTTGTCCTCCATCAATGCTCGGGGTTACTTTGCTACTAGCTGGGTTTTGCCGTCCTCCATAGCGTGCGCTGTATCCCCTTTGTTATGTTACTAGTTGGATTATTTTTATCTTCATCTTTTGATGAATTGTTCACTAGATTTTTAGATGCATTAGTCTCCGTCTTTCTTGCTGTGGTTTTAACAACATATTGCTCAAATCAACAAATAGTCTTTCAGAAATTCACAGCGGCTATGGGCGACACAGGCGGTGGCTATGGTAGACCTTGGTTTCTTTGTTGGGATATTGTTTTTCAAATGTACTTTTACTTTATTTATTCAGAAATAACTTGAAAAATAATTTAATAAAAACAATATCATATCAACCCCGCATGACAATCACATGTTGATTTTATGTCATTTTTGTAATGGAACTTCAAGGAATGTATTAATTGTGAAATTCATGCAAACATTAGGGTAGCGTGCTTTGAAAAATAAACGGGACCAACTTTATATATATATATATAGAGAGAGATATATATATAATTCAGGGACTATTTATACAAATATCCTTTTCTTTTTTCTTTTTGAGAATGATAATCTTATATTATTCATTGTAAATTTAAAGGGTGATTGTTTTCTTTTCTTTATTTTTCACAAAAAAAGAGAGCTGGATATTAGATAGTCTTGAACTACCTCTCTCTCTTTTGCTTGCAAATATCTTTTTTTAAGGAAAATTTGCAAGCATCCTTTTTAAATTTGCTGAAAAAGAAAATCTATAAATTCTATGAGGAAAAAGCAATTAATAATGGAAAATCTTTTTATAGATAAAAAAAATATCATGTCTGTCGCGCGAGTTTGTGTATATCTACTTGAGTTTGAATATTGTAGTTTCGTCTGAAACGCTACTCTTATTTATTAATATTTCTTAAGAAAAATCAAGAACCTTTTTTGTTTATTTGAATTATTTATTTGTCTTTTTGGGCTTTTCATACTAAATTCACATAAATACTACTTTTATACTCATCCACAAATTATAAAAAGTTCTTGATGTATGCTATAAATTTAGTACATGTCCCCTAGGACACATTGCATATCTTTTGTGAACATTTTTTTTTCCTTTTTTTCTTTTGTTTCTCTCACTTTCTCTCTTTATCCTCGCCTTCTCTACCTTGTCTCTGGTTTTCCAGCACCCAGTGGGATAATTTGAAAAAAGGGTTAAAAAAAATTATGAATTAGAGAAACAGACTCTTTATTTTTTTACACCAAAAAATATTTTTTTTTCGACAGAAAAACTGCCTTAGTTTTTTTAAAAAAGATGAGGAAAAAAACTGTAATAAGGAAAAAAACTCAAACAAGATAAAAAAAAAAAATTGAAGCAATTTTTCTGTCTAAAAAACTCATTTTTTGGTGCCAAAAAAAGACAAAAAAAAATGAAGTCATTGACAAATTTTTTTTTTTCATAAAGCCTTTTTTTCAAAATCCCCCCACCGAGTACACACCATGAAAGTAAAAAAAGAAAGGAGAAAAAAAAAGGAAAAATTTGAAAAAAAGGTTAAAGAAAATTTGAAATTAAGTAAATGACTTCTTTTTTTGTTTGCAAAAAAAAAAGGTTTTTTTTGAGCACCGAAGCTACCCTAGTTTTTTTTAGAGAAAAGAGAAAAAAGGCTATATCTAAGAGAGAAACCTAACTATGATGGAAATAAAAAAAACTGAAACTGTTTTGATACCAAAAAAGCTAGTTTTTTTATGTCTAAAAACCTAAAAAAAAAAAAAAAAAAGTCATTGATAAAATAAAATTTTTTTAAAAAGTTACTTTTCAAAAACGAAGCAGCATCACAAGCGACCTCTCTCTGTCCTCTCCAGCACTTTGGCGACGTCGTGAATACACATATGTGCTACCCACGATGATGAGAAAAATCCAACTACCATGCATCACAATTGGAGTTCTCATCGAGCAGATCAAGCAATCTCTCTCCGTCCTCTTCGGCATGGAGCACCGTTGACGAAGGATGAAGTCAAATCCTAACTCGGATGACTAGCGGCATCGCAAATCGGAGATCTCACTGAGGGTTTGACTCACCTATCGCATCATCACCGATGCTATAGGAGAACAAAGCAGAACAAACTAGACCCACCGTCGACGGCCGAGGTCCGCTGAGATCAAGGAAGAACAAAGAAGAACGCATCATTGGAGGCTGCCAATCTGCCGAGATTTGTGCAACTTTGCTTCGCTTGCTTGTCACTATCCCTGTGGCCATAGAGGATAGGATCTCCAGCGGCCAATGGTGTAGAGAGAAATAAGAGAGAATGAGGAAGAGAGAGAGTGCAGGGATGTTTTGATAAGTAGGCCCGTCAAAATTTTTTTTTGACAAATGACTTTTTTTTTTCAGATATCAAAAAATTAACTTTTTGGGCGTCAAAACAGTTTCAATTTTTTTTGTTTCCACCCTTGTTAGGTTCATCTCTTCGATACAGTCTTTTTTCTCTTTTTTTTGAAAAAACTTAGGCGGTTTCGGTACTCAGAAAAAAATATTTTTTTAATGTAAAAAAAAAAGAGGTTATTCACTTAATTTCAAATTTTTTTTACCCTTTTCTCAAATTTTCCCGAGAGGGGACGAAAAAAAGGGCTAAACCAAATATGAGAAAGAGGGGAAATAAATGAGGGAATTTAAAATTTGTGACACATTATCTAAGATTTGAAATTTGTGGCATAAAAATTAGATTAGTTAAAAAAGTAGCATATGTATAATTTTTCATTTTATTTTTATTTGATAGAAAATATTTTTATAGATTCATCTGCTTGTTTTTGAAAATGGATATTGATTCAATTTCTTGATTCTGTTACTAGATATAAAAGCTACTGACAAGTTGTTGCCACCTCCATTGAACCATAACACGTACTTTTGCTAAAACATTAATTGGCTCTTTTTAAGGATTATGTGCAGACACCTATGTATTTAGTCTAAATAATAGTTCTGCCCTCCTATTATTCCACTGCCTACAACATCTCATATATTTCTTCAAAACACCGTGTTTATCACTCGTATTGTTAAAAGTCACATAAAAAATAACACTTACCCTGATTTGACTAGTTAAATTATAAAAAGTACCAAACCTATCATTAATAATTTGTAGAATAAATTTTATTTTTGCTCCCAAACTTTGATTAGTTTGTCACCTTACTCTAACTTTGAAAACTAGCATATATACCTCATGAACTTTAAAACGTTAGTAACAATGTCTCTTTTTATAACATTACATCCAAAAAGTTTTATTTTTATCCTTATTATTACTCGTATAGTTAAAAGTCATATGAAAAGTAACGTTTACCCTCATTTGACTAGTTAAATTATAAAAGTACCAAAACTACCGTTAATAATTTATAGAATAAATTTTATTTTTGCCCCTCGATCTTTAGTTAGTTTGTTACTTTACTCCCCAAACTTTGAAAACTAGCATGCATACCTCTCGAACTTTAAAACATTAGCAACAATGTCTCTTTTTGTGATATTTCGTCCATAAAGTTTTATTTTTACCCCTTGAACTTTAGTATTGAACTTCAAAAACTGGTATTTTCATCCCCTATTTTTTTTTTCATTTTCTTTTCTAATCAAGAACTTTTTACATGAATCAAAACTCAAGTTTCTCAACTAAATAGTAGTGTTTTGTATTGTTTAATGCCCATTTTCATTAAAAGTGTTTTATACAAGCTTATGCATATATATACATATTTGAAATAGATATATATATATATATATATTATATGTATATATATATTTTGCTTGCGTATTTTTTTTAATTTTTTGGGTACAATTCATTTTTCTTTTCTTTCGTTCATTTTTTCTTGTTACCAAATTAGATGTAGTTTGGTAAAGAAATTGCACATACATCTTTCATTAAAGCATTTTATATTCATAAGTTTCTTTTTGTGAGTATCTACAATTGTCTTCCGCTTTCCACTTAATACCTAAACCGAGAGGAGTTTGGGGGGGAAGGGGACAATAATAAGAGAAGGAGGAGGTTTAATGTCAATAAATCTTGTATTTTTTAAGATCTTTTTATTTCCTAGTATTTTTAACGTTGTTTGAAAAATCTTGTGTTTTAAAAGAGAGAAGAAAAGAGGCAATAATAAGAGCAGGAGGATGAGTTTAAGGAAATATGTAATGCTTTTTGACAAAAGTTAAACATATTGGAAATAAAAAGTTTTTATTTCCCAATATTTTTAACTGTTATTTTAGAAATTGTGATTTTTTGACAATTAGACACACTTTTTTTATGCTCATATTTGTTATAGCATATAATAGGCCTAATATATATATTTATATATAATCTTCCACTTGTTTTCATACAGTTTATTTTCCTTTTTTATTTTTCATTTTTATGCCAAATAGATGTCTCTTTTTTCACTTGTAATGCACTTTTTTACTAATTGTAATGCATTTTTTATTTAGTAATTAACTATACTGCATGTTTGTTAACATATTTGATAGTTTTTAGCTATAATAGTCATCTATTTTTTCACCCAATACCTAAAACCTAAAAAAACACACACATGCATACACCTACACACACAAGAGAGTCTAGCACCAAAAATCTAGTGAAATATCTCTTTACTATAAAGCCTTTGTCCTCACTTTCTTTTATATTAACTTAATAAGCACAGAAATAAAAAAATGACACAACCTTGCAAAAAAAAAAAATCATAAAATCAAAAAAGGTGGGTTAGAATTGTTGATTCAATTCACAATTCATGACTTTTGAGTAAACAATTTGAGTTTTGACTTATGTAAAGAATTGTTGACTAAAAAAGAAAAGAAAAGATAAAGTTTAAGGAATAAAAATACTAGTTTGTGAAGTTCAAGAGACAAAGTGACATATTTACCAAAGTTCAAAGGGCCAAAGTAAAACTTTATGGTCAGAATGTTACAAAAATAGGCATTTTCGTTAACATTTTAAAGTTTGATGTCAAAAAACAGCTTTCACAATAAATAAGCCTAAAACATCTGTTTGTCTCTGTCTTTCTCTTACAGCCATTCCAAACGGGATTGGTGTGAAATTGACAAAATAATCTTTTTTATAGGGTGTCTAGAAGCATTGGTCATAACCAATTTTAGTTGAAAACATTATACTATGTGAAAGTTTTATATCATAACACATTTTTCTTTAAAACTGTAACATATGAGAGCTTTACATTGTGGCAACTAAAAGTTTATGTTCTAATTTATATTGCCAAATAGCATATTATTATTATTATTATTATTTTCATGTTTTACACCGAATGTGTTTCATTGTTTTTGTATTAGGCTTTGCTTGTAGGAAATTTTTTACTGTTTATGTTTTACAATTTCAATCTTAGTGCTTGTTTTGCACAATTTTGGTTCGTGCTTTTAGTTAGTAGAAGAAGAGAAGCATAGAAGAAAAGAAGTAAAAATTGTAACTTTTTAATAAGTGTTCAGAACTATATTTTTAAAGAGCTTTAATACATCAAAATAGTTTTAATTTTTTTTAAAGATCCAAAAATGTTTTATTTAAGCTTATAATATATTATTAATATTTTGGTACATGTTTCAAAGTTTATTTTAGAAATGTTGTTTAATGAGTCATACTTTGTAGTTTTGACAGGAAGCATTTTTAGATAGAAAAAGCACTTCTAACATATTATCAAAACACTTCTAGAAACAACTTTTGGACTTTAAAAACCAAAAGCGATTTTTAAAAAGCCCTGCCAAATAGGCCCTTATACTCTTAATTTCACTCTCAAGCTTATAAGCAAGAAAAAAAAAATCACCCTTACGTTAGAACAACTTAGTCCTTCTGTCGACCTTGCACACTCAAAGTGGGGAAGGGGGGTGGTTTTTCCTCTCAAAAAGCTCTTGTATTTTATCATATGTATGGAATTTGAATGTTTTATTTTTGTTATGGTCCTTATGAATGCTTAATTTCTTATTTTGGATGTTTTAATTTGATTATAGATTGGATACCTAATTATTGAGCTATGTTTGATTGAAAAATAAATAAATGTTTAACAAAAGAATTTTAGTTCTAACCACACCAAAACTTCAACATGTTAGAACAAAAAAAAAAACAAAAAAAAAAAAACTAAACACACACAAAAGAATTTGAGCATTATTAAAAGGTATAAGATAAAATTTATTTTTACCCCCAAATTTTGATTAGTTTGTCACCTTACCTCTTGAACTTTAAAAATTGACATGCACAACCGTCGAACTTTAAAACTAAAGCAAAAATACCCCTTGATCTTTAAAATATTAGTGAAAATGCCTCTTTTTGTAACGTTTTGTCCATAAAGTTTTGCTTTTGCCCCTCGAACTCTAGTAAATATGTCATCTTGCCTCTTCCACGTCAAAAACTTGTTTTTTTTTTTTTTTTTACCCCATAAGCTTTTTTCTTTTCTTTTTTAGTCAACAATTCTCTACACAAGTCAATACTCAAATTGCTCACCCAAGAGTCGTGAATTGTAAACTATCAACAATTCTAACCGACCTTTCTTTATTTTGTGTCGTTTTTTGGAAGGTTGTATCGTCTTTTTTTTTTTTTTTGGATTTTTGTGCTTATTAATAGTGTGTGTGGCAAAGTTATTTAGAACCAACTTTTTTGTTTGAAAATAGCGTAAAACTCTCATATGTTACAGTAAAAGACACAGTTTCTATAGTGTAAAGCTCTCACAGGCTACAATGTTCTGAACTAAAAAGTTAGCTCTAACCAATTTTATCAAACACCCAGTAAGATACTATAGAAGAAAGTGAGGGAAAGCTTTTATAGTAAAGAGACATTTCACTAGTTTTTCGACACTCATTCTCCTCTTGCTAAACTTTTTGTGTGTGTGTGTGTGTTTTTTTAAGTATTGGTTGAAATAATAAAAGATTATTATAGCTAAAAAATATCAAATATTTTAATGAAAATGTAGTTATGTCTAATTACTAAATAAAAAAGTGCGTTACAGTTGGTAAAAAAAGTGCATTACAATCGAAAAAAGACATCTATTTAACATAAAAAATATAAAAAAAAACTATATGAAAACAAGTAGATAATTATATATATAAATATATATTAGACCTATTATATAGCATAACAAATATGTGCATAAAAAAGTGCGTCTAATTGTCAAAAAATCACATGATTTATAAAATAAAAGTTAAAAAAATCAAAAAATAAAAACTTTTTTATTTCTGATACTTTTAAGTTTTTTCAAAAGCACAACAGATTTTCCAACGCTCATCCTCCTCTTCTTATTATTGTCTCTTTTTTTCCCTCATTTAAAACACAAGATTTTTAAAACAAAGTTAAAAATGTCAAGAAATAAAAAGAAGATCTTAAAAACCACAAGATTCATCGACATTTATCCTTCTCCTTTTATTATTATCCCAAAAAAAAAAAAAATCCTCATGATTTTAGGTATTTAGTGAAATGTAGAAGACTCCCATAGATACTTAAAAAAAAAAATTACAAATATAAAATGCTTTAATAAAAGATGTATGTTCAATTTCTTTATCGAACAACATCTAATTCGGTAAAGGAAAAAATAAATGAAAGAAAGAATAATGAGTTGCATCCAAAAAATTAAAAGAATATGCAAACAAAATATATATGCATATGATATATATATATACACACACGTTTCTTCAAATATGAGTATACATGTATAGGCCTATATAAAATACTTTTTAACAAAAATAGGCATTAAACAATACAAAAAAAAGGCTACTATTTACGTAAAAAATTTGAGTTTTGACTTGTATAAAAAATTCTTAACTAGAAAAGAAAATGAAAAAAAAGTTTACAGGTGTAAAAATACCAGTTTTTAAAGTTCATGAGACAAGATAATATAATGCCTATTTGTTTTAAGAACTCTTTAGATTCTTTGCACTCAAATTTAAATTCGAGTATTAAAAATCCTTTAAATACATGTTTGTTTTCCTCAAAATCTAAATCTTTTAAGTATCAAAAATTCAAGCTTTTAAAGTTTTAACTCCCTCTAAACTTTTGATGCTTGGATATCTCTACTACAATAAATGTTAAAATTCTCTTTCTTATATTTGAGGAAAAAAAATCATAATTTCTTCTTTGTTATCCAATTGAGATGATTCATTTTTCATTGTATTCCTAGTGAAGAGAGAAATAAATTAAGATCCATATTGTATATTTTTTAGGATCATTAACATTAAGATTTTATTAAATTTATTGATAAATTAAAAACTATTTTCACTACCTCTCCAAACACAAATTTTAATTTTATTCCATACTCAGATTAAAACTTAAATACACAATTAAATTTCAATTTGAATAACAATTTAAATCACTAACTCAAATCCAAATTCAAATCACACTAACTCAAATCAAATCATTAATTCGAATTCATTTACTAAACGGACCCATAGTTACTTAAGTTCAAAGGACAAAAATAAAACTTAATATACATAACGTCACAAAAGGGGGCATTTTCACTAATGTTTTAAAATACGAGAGGTATGCATGCCAATTTTTAAAAGTTTGAGAAGAAGAAGACAAATTAACTAAAGTTCAAGGGGCAAAAATAAAATTTATCCCTAAAAAAGAGGTTGGAGGAGATAGAAGTCCACGAGTCTCCAAAACTAATGGGATTAATTTTGCCATTCAACAAGGTTCTCTAGACCACCACACGACTATTGTCAACCTGTTTATCTCGCTTGGAATCAACAGTTAAGCTCTTAGCAGTTACAGTAAAAAAAAAAAAAAAAAAATTGCTACTTTGTAAAGCTTTCACATGCTATAGTTTTCAAATCAGTATTTTCAATTCCAATAGCTCTCCCAAACACAATCTGTTTCAAGCATATCATTATGTACACAGCACACCACATTTGGTGCATGCTAGTCATTTATGGGATAGGGGAAGAAAGTATATTTTTTTTCCTCCCTTATTTTCACCTTTTGAGCAAGAATAAGGAATGTTAATTTAATAGAATCAAGAATGCTAATTTAACGTGATGTAGGGGTAAAGAATGAGACTTTAATCTTAACTTGCCCTAAATTTTGCGTCACTTTACACTGAAATAAACTATATGCACAAAAACATTCTACTATATAAGCTAGTAGAACTCACTCTTATTCCTAAAATTGACATTTAATAAACACCACAATTCGTATTCCTAAGAATAATACTTTAATAAACACTAGATAAGTATTTCCAATTCCACAATAAATAAATGCTAAAAAAGAGATTAATTGCGCTCTATTTTCTTTTCCGTTCATTTCCCAAACATTCTATTACAATTTACTAAGCATGCCTCTAAATCCTTAACAAGTCAACAGCTTCATAAAAAACTAGGCTCTCTACATAACTTAGGGATCAAACTTCCATTAAGACAACATCTTTTTTTTTCCACAATATTATATACCAAAGATCTTACTAAAGTTATGGGCAAATAAAGGCCAAAAAGAATTGCCTCAGAAATGTCAAAAACTACTCAAATGGAGCTGTATCTCTTCGGGGAGGGCTTGGTAAAGACACAGATCACATAATTCAATTAAGAGTTGAGAAAGAGTAAATTTTTCTTATAGGAGAGGAGAAAAAAGATCCTCCATCAACAAAAGAAAAGTGTATGATTAAATCAGAAAAAGCAGACTTTTCTTATCTAAAATATTGCTCAGAGGCTTTTCCAGTAATCTAATATGCTTTCCAAGGAGCTGGTGCCTGACATAAAAAAAAAAAAAAATCAGGAATTCTATTGAGGGAAAGCAAATAAAGACCTCAATAACAGAATTTAATGAGAAAAATCAAGAGTATTTCAACAAGATGAGCAAAAGATCCATCAACGCCCACAAACTTCAACTTCAGGACAACAAGATTTTACTTGAGGACCAAGAGTGAAAAAACAAAAGGTGCTACCGAGGAAACCAACATTTAAAGAGGGCAAAAAAGAAGAGAAAGGAACAACAACGCTTCAGGAAGACAACTAGAAGATTTCGGATTAATTCCAGATTGGATTCTCTTCTCGGTCCAACCCCAACACAAGAGAACTGATTCACCCTCTCGCACTTCCATATCACAATTCATAACAATAGGCTACCGTACAAAGGCTAGCATGCTATCACCAAGCAAAGACCAAAAGCAGAAACAGAAGACCAAAACCTTAAAATATCAAAATCAAAAGTTCACCGTCTCACATAACGTTGGATGCTTGATGAAAACACCCCAGGATCACTTAAGCGAGCAGTTTTGTTGTTCGTCAATCTCGGATACAAAAATCAATTCCAATCTAAAGCATGCCCTCAAATGTATAATTGCAATCAAATCCATATCTATATCCACATCCATATCATGCCACGAATAAGAACAAAGTACAAAATGTAAACCCGGCGGCAGAAAAACAAATACCAATCAGAAATCCCATGAAACCACATGTTGAGCTCAAGTAAATACTTGTAGTCATTATTCATTCAAATGGAACAATATATTGGTTGGTTCCTCAAATATAAAACTGTTTATCCAAAAAACAAGTCATCAGGCATAACCACCTAGGCGTTTAAATTTTAAACAATAAATAAAAAATGGTGCAAAAACAAGTTTGATTGTATTGATATCTAATTCTTGATAACTAAGTAACAATCTCTGTAATTAAATTCCCAGAAAAAAATTCACATTCGAAAAAAACAAAAAAGAAGAAATCATGTTGTCCTTACTCAAACATCCATGAAATCTTCATCAAGGAAGACTCTAGAATCCTCTGCTGTTGTTGAGAATTGAGCCGAGAGTTCCGAGGACGGCAAAGGCGAGGAGCGGGCTAACGTCAAGGGTGTCGAAGACCGGAGGGATGATGTTGCGGAAGAGATTGAGGTAAGGATCGCAGAGGTCGCGAATGGCGGAGAGGGGCTGGCGCTCCCAAGGGATATTGGGGAACCAACTGAGAAGGACTCTGACCATCAGGACTCCGCTATAGATGTCGAGCCACTTGGCCAGCCCCGCCGCTACCACCGTCAGCGGCGTGTTCAGGTAGGCTCTCTGGCCCCGGCTCCTCAGCGCCGCGAAGAAGGCAGGGCCCACCACCGGACCCAGCGACTGAAAAGTAGTAACGCTTGGGATAGAGTGCGAGAGTTTGCGGACGACGGCGACCGCCAGGGCGAAGAAGATGGTGAGAGGATGGTAAGGATTAGGGTTAGGGTTAGGGTTAGTAGAGGTGTTATTGTGGGAGGATTTGAGAGGTGTTGGGGCTTGGGAGATGGCTCTGATGGGGCTTCTTGTTGAAGAAAGGGGTAGAGAGAGAGAGACGGCGTGGGGTTTGTCTCTGGTGTTGGTCCTTAAGGGGAGAGAAGAAGGATAGGGAAGGGGAAGGGGGGCAGGGAGGGGTGTGGGGGAACTGGGGAAGTGAGAGATGGTAGGTTTTGAGTTGGTCGATGGCGGTCGGAGGAAGACGGCTTGGGAAACCATTGCAGAGCAGCAGCTGGAAGCCATTGAGATGCTTACCGTCCCGCTCTCGAGGGATTTTTGTGCCAAAATGACTCTCCTAGGGCCTCTATGTGTCTACCCGATTAAAAAGGGGCTTTGATCGCTAACGATCATGTGGTCTCGTAAATTTATAGGTAAAAATAGACGGCCATTAGTTTTTTTTTTTTTAATCCATCCTTCGAAAAATATTAAAATAATATTATATAGCTTGTAAAAAAAATTTATTTTGATACTTTTACTTGTGCTCGTGAAATTTTTTTAAACCTTTTTATTAATGAAATTCAAATTAATTTTGTAAAACTATAATAGAAAATCTAAATAAAAGATTAAATAAAACTCATCAAGAAAGTCATATATATGGATTTTTTTTGTTTTGGTATTCTTTATATTCATTTCTTTTTACAATTTTGACACGATAATTTGAGGATAAGTTAAAAATTTCACATTATAAAATACAAATTTAAAATACTAAAATGATATTTTAAAAAAAACATGGTATCATTTTAATATTTTACACACAATAAAATACTAATATGATGTTTTCTTAAAATATAGAATACCTACATTATTTGCTAAAATATTTTTAGAAAAATGTTGTTTACTCTATCCTCTTAAGACACATAGAAACACAAATTATTACGAAGAATTATTTAGTAGTCTGAATATACTGCGTCATTATGTTTATATAATATATCCGTTTAATAAACACTTGACATTTGGATTGTTTTATCAATATTATTCCTTGTAGTCATCATTCTCTCCCCGGTCATAACTATTATAATCAATATTTCACCTAAATCTTCTATTTAATCACTTCAGGCATTAATAATATTCTTAATATTTTTTCTACACTTAAATGAATTTATGAAACTTAGCAAAAAAAAAAAATTAACAATTTGTTTTATACAAAGGGTCCATTTAGAATAGTTTTTGCTTTTGTTTTTAAGCTGTGGAAGAAGAGAAGTATAAGTAGAGCTTTTTAATTAGTGTGTGAATACTACATAAAGACATACTTTTTAATTTTAGAAAAACTATTGAACCTGTTTCTTTAAATAAGTCAAAAGTATTTATTATTATAAAAAAATGTAATACAAGAAGATAAATGAAATTTGTAATTTGTTATTCACAAATATAAGATTAAAAACGTAAGTATAAAAGCTTTTCATAAGCATTAAAAAAGTGGCTTGTTATAAAAGTGCTTATAAGAATTTAAAGCCTAAATAGCTTGTCTATATAAATTGATTCTATAGCAGTTTTTAAGCTAAATAATAAAAAAAACAGCTTATTTTAAGCCATTTTAAACAGGACCACAGGCACTTGAGATATTGAGAAGAAAAAATCAAATCATCAAATATTCTTAATGATTTTTCGGTGTACAACTCACTAACAAAGCACTAACAACAATAACTTTGTTTGAGAAATAAGTTAAAATTTCAACTTGCTATATTGTAAAATTTTTATATATTATAGTAGTTTGTTATAGTATGAAGCTCTCACATGCTATAATATTTAAGTTTTAACTTCAAATTCTAATTTACTCTTCAAACTGAGCTAATACATGGTCCAAATCTATAGTAATACGTTCTATACAATTCCAGCAAGACAAAACAGCATACAAACTAAAACCAATATATGGTAATCCGTCTATGTATAGATCAAAACTTTTGTTAAGTATTAGATTTGAACAACTTTCCATTCAATTTCCCGTACTATTCATTTTTTTTTCAATAAATTTAAAACAAGTTGTTAACGTTTTTTTCCCTTCCAAGTTTCGTAAATTGATCAAGTGCAAAAAAAATATTAAGAGTATTATTAATGTATGAATGGACTTTTTCCCTTAATTATAGGTGAAGTATTTATGATATTATAATTAGGAGAGAATAGATAAAATTGTCCAAATGTCAAGTATTTGTTAAATGGGTGTATTGCATAAATATAATGACATGATATACTCTACTTAATAATTTCTCCTTAATTACTTAGTTTTTTTCGAAAATTTTGTCAAAATAACAAATATATCTATTTGACTAAAATTAATTATATTGACATTGTCTAGACTTAACCTTGTTAACTTCTGATATAAAATAATAAAAACACTCCTAATTTTAGCCATTATTCACAAAATCACAGCCATAAACTTGATGTTTATCTCCATAAAAATAAAAGTCCAAATACAAAAAAAAGGCCAACCCTCACCTGTCCAGCCCCACCCTGGACGTCGTCCTCCCCCAATGCTCTCTCGTCCGCATGAGTTTTTCCTTTATTTATTTATTTATTTATTGTTTCTTTAAACGTTTTTAAAGTGAAAATGGGGCTATGTAGACTAACAACTATGTGTTTTGTAAATTAAAAAAGTAAATTTTAGTAGATAGGACATTTTATATTTATGATAAATAGCACATTTTAAAAAATTTATGGTAAAAAAATATACTGAAAATATTTATGATGAATTTTATATAAGTAACTGTACAAAATTTCATATTTGTTATATATTTTGAAGCTATTATCATATTTCAAAAATTGAAAATAAATATCATATTTTAAAATTTCAATACCAAACATTCCAATTTTTCCCCTTTTCTTCTCACATATGAAAAAAAAAAACACTTCTTTGTCAATGATGGCCACGCTCTGAGCATCGTCGTTTGCCGCTGCCTCCGACACGTCCGCCAACACTACTGGGTCCATCGTGCTTAGATGTTGACAATCTACAAAAACCTTGACAACGGCGAACTCTGAAGGCACTCACTAAGGGAGATCAACAACTTCTTTACAGTTCATGTGACTCCGGTGACAGCGTGACTGGGCTTTGCAAGATTCAATCTTGCTTTGCGCCGCCGGTAAAGATCGATTAGATATACGAAGTCGATCAAAATTGTTGCGAGTTGAGATTCACAATTGCCCTCGCTTATTGTCGCCCATCGTCACTTGTCAAACGTCGTCGGTCAAATGAGAGAGAGAAAGCAACGAAGCTTGCGAAAAGCAGAAGAGAGAAAGCAATTAGGGAGAGAGGAGATAGAGAGACAGGTGGAGACGTGAGAGAGAGAAACCAAGGGAGAGAAGAGATAGAGAGACAGATGGAGGGATGAGAGGGAGAGACAGAGGGAGAGAGAAGGAGCGAGGAGAGAGAAAAAACCGAGAAAAACCTACGTCCAATTAAAGGTATTTTAGTGCACATAACTATCTAATTTGAACAACGGAATAATAGATACATTTACTACAATCTCAAATTATACTTGATACTGGATACAAATAGTTTCGAAAAATTTGGCATTTCTTATAATGTCTTTATTATATTTTATATATATGATCATCATAAAATATTTAAAGATATGTTATTTACTATAAGTAAATATGTGTTTTTTCATTAATATTAAAACAAAATCCTATTTCTGCATTTTCCTTAAAAACCTAACACTAATAGATAAAAAAAAAAAAAAAAGACATCTCAAGATCTCTAAATTTTCAATGTTTTGAAATTTAAAATATAACTATAGTTTGCATTCTAGTAATAGAAAAGGTGAATATTTTGTTTGAGCCCTTGCTTCTAGAAGTCCTTTAGAATTTGCGGATGTATGCACTTCTTCAAAGCCGAAATCATGTAGACAGCCTCCCAAGTTCAAATATGTTCCTGATTTTTTCTCCTATTTTTAAAAAATACCTCTTCTAGGGTGCATCTATAAGGTGAACTTGGGATAACCCGGCTATGATACCAATTGAGAAAAGAGCAACGCTACCATACCTCTTAGAAGTTATAAATGACAGGAGAGGCATGATCAAATCCTTTAAACAGTATTCATAACCAAACACGACAATCCACTCCAAGTTTTTCTCGTTTAGGCCCTTAGTTTGAGAAGCCTCTTATGAATCTATGGGTATACCTAATGGGCGGGCTCTAGCATTTATTCGAGGCCCAAGACACGTTGGCCGCCTCCTAAGTTCAAACATGCTCCTGTATTATAAACACGGTTAACGAGACAATTGGTCCAATTACGTTTATTGAATTGAAATATGACTCTAATTTATAAAAATTCTCTAAATGTCTTATAATGATATCACTAAAATTATTTATATGTAATTATATAGTACAATATGTAATATCATTAAGATAATTACTATATCATTAAGGATATTTTTAAAATATTTTAAATGTTGTGTTAGATTTTAATTTTATAACAATAATTTGGACACGTATTGTAATTTTTTCTTATAAACACTCCCACTCTCCGCTACTACTTTTTTATCTTTATTCTTTTTTTTTTATTTGAGAAAAAAAGAAGATAACTCTGCAAACTTTGAGAAAATTTGGAAGGAAACGACTCCAATTCTTTAGGTAATAATTTTTATCACTGATCTTCTTTGCTTTTCTTTCTTATTTTATCACAAATGATTTATAACTTAACCTGTTTGCTTGTCGAGAAGAATTGAAACTTATTTTATTGTTTAGTTTGGTAAGGTTCTTTTGAAATTCAATCTTTTATATTCGTTATTATTTTAAAATATTGTTTCAAGAAGCAAACCAATATACCTAATTGTAGAAATCTCTATCTTTTCTAAAGCCCGAAACAGGGATTAGTAATAATAGAGTGGAACAATTAGCTTAAACCAGAAAACATGGACTTAATCGAAAATGAGCATACATATGTGTATGCTTCAGAGTTTCAAAAGTATAATAATTATACACGGTCCTATAAATACAGTTTTTCTAAAAAATACAACTTGGGACAATGTTGAATGATACAGTTTACACACTTGGCACGTTACAATTAAGAATTAAAGAGCATAAAACAAAAAAATTGTAGTCTTAAATCTTGGGCCGTCAGACTACCACAATTAACAAACTGCACTGGATTCCTAACTGCTTTGTCCGGAGGGAGGAAACATTTAAAACAATGGTGAGCCAAATATCTAAGTAGGGGGAGGGGGCGAGGCATGACGACAAGAAAATAATAAAAAGTGCCAAAAATATAAACTCGAATATTGACAAAATCACAAATCATAACTCGACTGTAAATATCCGAAGTAATAAAAAAGAAGAAAATATCAAACCTGAACAGATTTAACTTAATGCAGAATGTTAATGATAAAGTATTTTGGAAATCCTTACAAAATACAATGTCATTTCAAGCACAACTCAAGAATAAATAAAAAGCTGAACATAACACACTTTAAGTAAAGCATGATTAAATGAATATTGAGATTCATAGAAATCATTTTCAATGACCAATTCTCGAATGATACACATATAAAGTAATTGTTAAATTTTATATCAAACATACATACACACACACTGATGCAGGTGCCCAACGCTTAGACGTTTATTTCTTTAAAGTTACTTCTTGTTTATTTCCTTTAAGTTTCTTGTCGTTTGGTGGCTATCTCTACTCACTGTCGTTTGACGTTGTAAGAGCCAAAAACCCGGCGTTTTGTCCTATGGACCAAGCCTAATGAAAGCTTGAAGGAGCTAACACTCGCCAGCTTCATCAAATTTTGTCTTAGGCCATGTGGGACTATGTAGTTTACCTTGTCTTAGCCCCTTTTTATTTCAACGGAATGATAATTGTCACATAACATTAATGCTTCGATGCTCAACTTTATAAGTTCAGATGTCAAATGACCAAAATACCTTATTCAATATGATCCTTTGGTCTAAGAATAATATATCCCTAACCCTTCATTTATTCTTATTCATTTGAACCCCCCCAAAAAAAAAAAAAAAAAACTACAAACCTTTTCCTCACCAGCGTTTCCCCACTCACCCAACCAACCACTGCCCGATCCCCCCACCCTTACCCAGCTCCTAATTCTTGGGGCGACCACCCCTAACTCTTGAGCCGCTAAGCCACTGCACCCCCTCCCCACCAACTATCTTTCCCCCGGCTGGCGGTAGTTGCCCATAAACCCAAGGTAGTTTCACTCCTATTGATGATAATATCCATAATAAATATAACAAGAGAAGATAAACAAAAAATATATGGTAAGAATTGATATACAATGACGACATCCATGATAAACATACAAGAGACCCCAGCCCCCTAACTCTTAAGCCACTAAGCCACCGCACCACCTCCCCGCCAATGATCTTTCCCCCAGTTAGCAAGATTTGCCCCTAAACCCAAGGTAGTTTCACTCCTATTGATGATGATATCCATGATAAATATAACAAGAGAAGATAAACAAAAAATTATATTAAGAATTGATATACAATGATGACATCCATGATAAATATACAAGAGACCCTAGCTCCTCACTCTTAAGCCACTAAGCGACTACACCCCCTACCTACCAACGATCTTTCCCCCAGCTAGCAAGAGTTGCCCCTAAACCCAAGGTAGTTTCACTCCTATTGATGATGATATCCATGATAAATACAACAAGAGAAGATAAACAAAAAATATACAGTAAGAGTTGATATACAATAATGATATCCATGATAAATACACAAGAGACCCCAGCACCTAACTCTTAAGCCACTAAGCCACCACACCCCCTCTGCACCAACAATCTTTTCCCCCGCTAGCAAGAGTTGCCCCTAAACCCTGATGATAATGCAATTGTTCCACTTGAATCTTGCTTTGTCCTAAATCATAATTCATGTGTGCAAGAACAGGTCCAGAGACGTTGAATGAAGTCCAAAGTTTCAACATTGCCTCATCCAATGGTGACCAGATCACAACATGGAATTTACAAGCCCAAAGTTTATGTAACAGCAATAGAGCCCAGTTTATTAGCAGAGGTATAGAGATTGCTCATTGGAAACAAGCCATGACATATGAGTTTTTGGCTTTGCCAAGAAACAACACTTCGAGTTTAGTTTTTCTGCCACAAAGAAGGAATGCAATTAGCTGCAAGTGGGTGTTCAGAGTCAAGGAAACCCTGATGGAAGTATTACAAGTACAAAGCATGTTTAGTGGCTAAAGGTTTTCATTTAAGAAGTAAGTTTTGATTTCAATGAAACTTTCTATCCAGTTGTGAAACCAACAACAAACAGAGTTGTTTTAACTTTTGGCCTAGAGCAAAAGTTGGTGTAGTTGACATTTGGATGTCAATAATGCATTTCTTTAACGGAGATTTTGTCAGAGGAAGTCTTTATGGAATATCCAGCTGGGTTTGTTGATTCTTAGAATCAGGATTTAGTGTGCAAATTTCGCAAGTTCTCGTATGGATTAAAACAATCTCTTAGAACTTGGTTTGATAAGCTCTATCAAGCTTTAGTGAGTTTTGGTTTTACTTCAGCAAAATCAGATCATTCTTTATTTGATCAAATAAATCTATAGTGGTTAGTATATATATTTTGGTTTATGTAGATGATATATTCATTAAAGGCAGTAGTGATACTGTTGTGCAGGAGTTAATTGATAAACTCAATGCCACTTGTGCTCTTAAGGATCTAGGAAAGATTGATTACTTTTTGGGTATTCAAGTGCACAGAACAACATCAAATTGGATTTTTCTTTTTTAAGGGAAAAAGTGTTAAAGAAGGGAGGTGGATGTCAGACATGTAATGTACCCTCTATAGATTAGCTTGCATATTTTGTTTACCAAGGCCATTTCAAGTTCAACCTTCAGTTCTATTCTTTCCAAAATTGAAGTGAAAAGCTTAGCCACATTTAGTTTGAGGGGATGTTATGACACCTCATTAGTTTGAAAAGTCAGTATGTATGGTAGTTAAAGCAGTTAGAAGTTTGTAATAGCTTGTACACGTGTCCTTTATTGATTAATCAGTGTAGTTGGTCTGAGACACTATTTAAAGTGTTTGTTACATAGTAATTAATCAATGAAAATTCAGTTGATTGATTCTTTTAAAGTCTCTAAAGCCGTTTTCTCAAGAAATTTTTAGAGTGTGTTTGCCAGTTATGGTCTACACTCCTTTTTCAGTGGTGAACAATATAAAACTCTTACATGCTATAATAACAATAAATTAAATCACTATAGTATAAAAACTCTCACATCTTATAATAAAAATAGTTTTAACTAATGATTCTAATCACCCTACCAAACACCCTATTAGTTTCTTTACGTTGGCAAAGTGAATTAATGATTATGCAAAATGATTACTTTAAGGCTCCCTATTTAAGTTATATATCTAATTTTTTTTGGTTGAAAAGCTGTTGTCTCTAATTCTACAATCTTGTCAACCTCTCTATTTTGTGGTTATAGAGATAAATTATTTTAAATGTAACTTTTCGATGCCGATTTTTATAACTCATTTTTTGAGAAATGGTCAACAAAGAGTACATACATTATTATGGGTCATTTTATAGACTTACAGGCTAAGGTTACATTTTATTACATTAGTTCAAACTCATCAGTTTAAACTGTCTACAGTAAAAAAAACTCTCTACAGTTACAATATAAAACAAAAAACAACTACAATCAAGTTTAAACCAGTTTACTAAACAACTTATTAAAAACATATATTGTTTTTTTCATCCATATATAATTAACATACATGTAACTAACTCCAAAATTCAATTTCACTAAAAAAAAACATAAAAAAAATCCAAGGTGCAGTTGCGGTGAATAAAATACCCGACAACATGATAAACTTAATTAACCCATTCAACCCAACCTGAGATAACCCGAACCCGATCACAATGAATAACTCAACTCAAATTAACCTAAGCCAATGTTTTATTGGATAGGTTTGGGTAAGGATTTTCTCAATGCATCCTAACTTGAACCAATCCAATATATATCTATATATATATATATATATTTGCTTTTTACTTCCAAGGTTTTATAATTATAAGACATCTGATGAAGGAATCCTTATATGACCTATAAAAGCTTTCTTAGAGTAAAATTGGTGTTGAGTAAAAATTTAAGCCTTTATATTGAAGTATATGATTTCAATAATGTTTAATTTTGTGCTTTTTGTTTGTGAATAAGACAGTTAATGGCAAAATTTTTTTTTTTTTTTTTAACTTTATTGAGACAATTTTAGACTTTTATAAGTTCACTATCTTATGAATTTTAACTTTTTCATTTATTTTGTGTTAATAGAGTGTTTAAGAGCATTGGTTAGAACCAATCTTAAATGAATACACTGTAGCACGTAAGAGTTATACATTATCGCATACTTTTTTTTTGACATTGTAATATGTAAAAGCTTTATATTGTAGTAAAGCAAAATTTTGACTTTAACTTATATTGTTGGTTTTGATTTTGGTTTTTTATTTTATTATTATTTTTTGTTTTACATCTCCTCAAGCCGACCAACCTATATTTAAACTTTAATTGAATGTGTTGGTTTTAAACTTTGAGTTACTTAAATAGGTTAAATTTAAAATTAACTTACCTAAACAATAATTAAATGGGTTGAGATTTTCTAAAAACCCACCCAACCAAACCCAATGTTGACCGTTGGCGCAATCAGGGAAGGTGAAGAAGTGACTAACGAGAGTAACGAACATTGCAAAGCCCCAAATCAGCAGGCGATACAAACAAGAAAGTAAAGCACAACACACAAACTCAAGCTCAAAACTTTCCGCCTCGTCTTCTCCGCCCCCCATTTCTCTATCTCCAACCGAACCAAACTCACCTCCATTACTTCCACATTTCACACTTCTCACTTCTCGCCATCGAAACCAAACCCCATCTCTCTCAATCTCTCTCTCTATTCCTCTTTTCCTCTTTCCAATGGCGTCTCCGTTCCTCGTGAAGGCCACGGCGGGCCCCACCATCTCCTTCTCCTCCTCCGTCTCCACCTCCCTCCCATGGCGGTTCTCGCATCTCTCCTCTGCGGCATTCCCGCGGCGGCGGAGGATCTCCACCGTCGAAGCCAAGATCAGGGAGATCTTCATGCCGGCTCTGAGCTCCACCATGACGGAGGGCAAGATCGTGTCTTGGGTGAAGTCCGAGGGCGACGTCCTCTCCAAAGGCGAGAGCGTCGTCGTCGTCGAGTCCGATAAGGCCGACATGGACGTCGAGACCTTCTACGATGGCATCCTCGCCGCCATTGTCGTCCCCGAGGGCGAGACCGCCCCCGTCGGCGCTCCCATCGGCCTCCTTGCCGAGACCGAGGAGGAAGTCGCTGAGGCCAAGGCCAAAGCTGCCGCCAATTCCTCTTCCTCCTTCTCCGCTGCTGCTTCGATTTCTCCCTCTCCTCCTCCTCCAACTTCGACTCCAGCTCCGGCTATTGCTCAGCCTCCACCGTCTCCGCCGGCTGCTAAGCCAGCCTCGGACGGACCGAGGAAGATTGTGGCTACGCCGTATGCGAAGAAATTAGCCAAGCAGCACAAAGTGGATATTGGATCGGTGGTCGGGACTGGACCGTTTGGGCGGATTACTGCGGCGGATGTGGAGGCAACGGCTGGAATTGCTCCTTCCAAGAGTACTACTTCCGTACCTTCTGTGCCTACTTCAGCGGCGGCAGCTCCTTTTCCGCCTCCCAAAGGTAGTCCGGGTACTTCTGGTTCTTTGCCGCCTCCACTTCCAGGGTCCACCATTGTGCCTTTCACGACAATGCAAGCAGCAGTGTCGAAGAACATGGTGGAGAGCCTCTCCGTGCCGACTTTCCGCGTCGGTTATCCTGTCACCACCGATGCGCTGGACGCACTTTATGAGAAGGTACTGAAAATTTAGACCTTGCTTCTTAAATTTTGGGTTTTGGCTAACAAGGAATTGCATTTTCTTGTCACTTGATAATGCGTTAATTGACGTTGCCAAGTAAAGCCTTTGTGAGGTTGTTTGTTGTGTTGAAATGTGTGTTTTAGTTTTGGTTGGTGTTTTGGTTTGCGGGGTCTTGAATTGGATTGCGTTGTGCTGTTCAGGTGAAACCGAAGGGTGTCACCATGACTGCCTTGTTGGTAAAGGCTACTGCAGTGGCTCTTGCTCAGCATCCAGTTGTGAACGCATCGTGCAAAGATGGCAAGAGCTTTACATACAATAGTAACGTAAACATTGCGGTTGCTGTGGCAATCAATGGCGGCCTTATAACCCCGGTTCTTCAGGATGCTGACAAGGTCTGAGATGTGCTCACCTTGGTCGTTGTATTTATAACATCATAAGTTCAATTCAAAACTTAGCGAGTAAGAGTAACTTGTGTTTGATGGCACAGATGGATCTGTATCTTTTATCTCAAAAGTGGAAGGAGCTGGTGGAGAAAGCACGCTCAAAGCAACTTCAGCCTCACGAGTACAATTCAGGTCTTTTTAATTAAAACGTCTCTGCAGATATTTCTTGTCTCTTTGCTTTTCGTGGTGCTCTTTTATGACTAGATAAAGTTAAACCTTTGCAGGAACTTTTACCCTGTCCAATTTGGGCATGTTTGGAGTAGATAGATTCGATGCTATACTCCCACCAGGCCAGGTGAGTTGAAATGAATAAACATCAAGGCTAGGTTTTCCTTATTTCACATATTGCATAGTGTTTTGCTTTTTTTGATTATTAGTAATGTGCTGTAAGTTTGGGTTGATGTTCAGGGGGCTATTATGGCTGTTGGAGCATCGAAGCCAACAGTTGTGGCTGATGCAGATGGATTCTTCAGTGTAAAGAATAAAATGCTGGTAAGTATAGTTTCTACTTTTATGTTACACTTTCGCAGCACCTTTTTAATTAAAAAATAATTAAAGAATCTAACTGCATTTTCAAAGTGTTTTCCTGCATCATTCCCTATGAAACATTGATACAGTAAATACAATAAAATACATGTAGTAATTATGCCGCGCTCTTCCTGAAACCGTATGATAAGCAATTGAGTCCAGGAAGCAATGTATGTTACTTACACTTCGATTTTCTTAGCTAACCTAGGTTCAAAAACACTTTCATAGTATGATGTCCTGGAGCTGGAAATATTCTTTGGTCTCAGACGATTAGATATAAGACTGCACGAGCTGTTATTCTGTACCTCATAGCTGCATGACCAAAGTTTCCTATATAGCGCTGTTATAATAATACTAGCTATAATTTTTTTTTCCCAATTTTTTAAACGGGGGAAAAATGAATAAACTCTAGTCCCTTTGTTGCTTGAAAACCCAAAACATTCTGGAATCTCATTAATGTCACAAAAGAGATGTAAGGCCCCAGTAAGGACTGGTAGGTTCGAAGTTTACACCTGCAAAGGATGGACATAACTATGGGTAGTTTACTTTTTTCTGTGTAAGAGAGGAGATATTCTGTGGTGTGGTCTAACAGCAGTTGAGGCCTTGGTTTAATAGTTTTATCACAATGCCCTGTGGAGTTACATTTCCCTCTAAACTAAGAGTGTATTCTGCTTTGCTTAGTGCATTAATGCCTTCGATTATATCAGATCCATTTGGATTGTGTATGGAGAGTATGCCTTACACATGCCATACGTGGTTGCTGAAATTGGTTTGAATATAGTTTATCATATAAGAAAGAGAGCAAAATATACCCTCGTTACATAGTTCCCACTGCCACAATCTATACATTACAAGATCACTCTGGCATGTCCTGCTCCTTTAGAGACCTCTTTTCATTAATAGGTCATGCATTGGATTCTAGAGAATCTCTGTATTGCAAAGGAACAGACATTTTGCCAGTTAGTGAGATCATATTGTAAGAGCTAAAAACTCAGGTAGTTTGTGGAGGAGGATGGTCTTTAAACGCTGCAAAGTTTAGGATATCTGATACGAAGCCCTTGTTACTTGGTTTCAGGAGACATCTTTTGAAAAGTCTAAAAATACCGTAACTTTTAACTTTAGCGGAGCTTAGGTTGTGTACCCACTACTCAGCCAGCTTGCTGCAATCTCTTTGATAGCTTGGATAGCAAACTAAAATCTTAAAAAAAAAAGTTGGGTTTGAAGTTGTCCCTCCACACCTTGGAAATAGGTTTTAGCTTGTTTAACTTGTTCTTTTTATGTTGAGAGAAAGTAACGTTCTCTATAAGTGCTATGGTTTTCTGAACCATGTAGCTTCCTAAGTGTATGATTGTCTTGACTACCGAGGGAAACTAAAGAGTAAAACATAAGCTTGTTTGCAAAAATCACAGATGTGCATATCCCCCGTTAGAAATGAGGGAGCCAACACTGGCTTTGTTGTTCTGTCTAATATCTCTGTCCATTGGCTCTGAAAGCTGGATATATCAACATCTGTTGTTCTGTATGGTTTTGAACTTTTGATCAACTAACCTCTCTCCTCTCCATGTTTATATTTCTTGAATTAAGATATCCGTGCTGAAGATCATGTGCGAGTAAAATATAGCTAAATACGTCTAGGAATAGGATGCTAACAAGTGACATCTGGGTGTTTGTACAGGTGAACGTAACAGCCGATCACCGGATTGTTTATGGTGCTGACTTGGCTGCCTTCCTGCAAACCTTTGCAAAGATCATTCAGAACCCAGACAGCCTCACATTGTAGAAGATGTCTCAGGTTCCTTTCATGTGGAAAGCTTTTGAATCTAAATCTCTAGTTTTCATTGATTAGAGAGACGCCTTTCGAAACAAAAAGAGTTACATTTTTGTAAAGCAGAATCAAGGAACCTGGTTTTGCTGTGGTTTCTAGCAATTTTATGGTAATTGCAATCCATTTATTTTGTTTTGAACCATTTGAGAAATTGAGGTGTTACATCAGATACTGTTGAGTTGATTTTTGATAGAGAAATAATGAGTCCAAGAATTTTGTAAGTTGTCAGTGGGGATTTGCTTAGTCGGAAGTAAAAGATCCAGTGTACTACTTCGTCATTTAAGTAGCTCCAGGCGTGCGCACGCACACGCACACAAAAGAATAAGGGTCATAACTTCCTCAGCACCTCTATTAGATATCGTAAGATGAGTAAAACACTTCATTTTATTTATTTTAGTGGGGACACTGTTCTAGGTGGTGCTGAACTGATCTAGTATGTGACTTTGTTATTCTGTTCTTGATCTTTTGGTGTAGAGAAAAAGAAAAAAAAAGGGTTCTTTAGAATTAATATATAAACTTCATGTGATTTGGTCCTTTGGTCTCAACTTTTTTTTTTTCTTTCACAATTTAGTCCTTAAATTTATAAAATAGTGGCAGTTAGCTCCAATCTTTTCCGGAGTTAAATTTCAGACGGACTATTTTGCAATTTTTAACACCTCGCTACCCCAAACTTCTTGTAGTTTGGCACTTTCACCCTGTCACATTCACCTTGTGATAGCATTTTTGGCTTCTATCAGCTGGTATTATTTATCTGCTAGTAAACATGTATATACTCGACTAGTTTCAGCAATCGCAATCGTCTTATTAGCTACGGCTTAGAAATCTTATGTAGTATGGTATCAACCTTTTCAATTATACGAAATCCACGCCAGGACTATTTTCTTGAAAATTCTGTACTTAGACATCAGAAAGTCCAGAAGCAGCAGCTGAAGGAATTCGAAACCCGTTGATGTTCGCAAACTTTATTACTCTTGTAAATCCAACACTATTTCAAACAACAATTGAAGAAATCATATCAACCGAAGTTTTTTATTTTTTATTTTTTATTTTTATTATAATTATAATATAGGGATATTTATCTTTTTATACTTTTTGTTTTAGGTTAATTTTAAAATTATACTTTCGGTTTTTGATCTCATTGAAAGTATATCTTCAGATTAAGCTTAATACATAAATCTATATTTTATTTCAATCAATAGTTGAATTTTTTACCTTTAAAATGACCAAATTATCTTTAAGTAAAAAAAAAAAAAACTTAAAAAATAAAAAGAAAACAAAAAAAAAAAAACATACAAAACATTTATTTTTGATAGTATTCTTTACATTTTCGAGTCAAAAACCTTTGCATAAATTTTTTTTAAGTCTTAAAAGTTCTCTAATTTTTAAATTTGAGGGTACCTTGGGTAATTTATTAGATCAAATTAAAGATTGGCTATGAAAAGGTATAAATTTATAGAATAAATCTAATTTGAGGGTATAAATTCGACAAGATAAAAACCAAAAGTATATTGTTTGAACAAATCTAAAACACATGATATAAAAAAGGTAAGTTACTCTTTTATTATATATTTTTATCTACACGCAAGTCAATATACACTTGTATATATTATATGTATAAGAAAATATTTGTAGTTAAAATTGCTTCTAGGATTGCCTATTTGAGGAGACAATGGTACAACGCAGAAATAGCCGGCTGAGGTGCTAGATGCAAGAGTGGAATTGGGTTTTTCTCTTACCTATTTCAAGACAATACTCCAAACTTGTCCTGATTTGACCTTCCTGATGAAGGTGATCTTGTATCGGGTGAGCTTAATACTTGTTCTTGATCCTCCTCTTGGGTTGACGAGGAATTTGCATTACTGCCACGCTGAGAAGGCGAACTGTTTGACTGATCAATCGGTTCCTTGCCTTTGCCCACAATCTTAATCTCACAAGTTTCGGTTGCATTCTGAGTAACTGACTTTCAGTTCCTTTCTTGGACTTCACTTTCCTTTCAATAGTTTCAACCAAATTTGTTGTAATAAATAAGTAATAATTATAAAGAAAAGCAATAGCTGGAAAACAGATTTTACCAAGTCCATACATTTTTGAATGCTAGTCCACTGTAAATTTTTTAAAAGTCTTGCTCTTATAATTTTTTCATACATCATCTTAGTAATAGTGACTACCACATTATTTATTTATCTTGTTCTAAGAGCAAGATAGGAAAGTTCAGAATTTCATTTGGGGGGGGGGGGGGGAGGAATATTTATCTTTTTGTATACTCTTGTTATGATACAACAAAAAAACTTTTGATTTCATCGGTTAATGCTTAAGAGTGCGAGATTTCGCCCAAATTTGCTTGTGGCTCTTCTGAGGGACGACGATGGCAAGTCCTCATGTAGATTTCACCATATTTATTTAAACACTTTAGATCAAAAATTAATATTTGAATATGCATTAATTTTTTGAAGCTTCATTAATTTGTTATGATAATTCAACCATTTTATAAGAGTTGATTTTTATGTATTATTAATGACCTGAATTTTTGGTCTAATTTGTTTAAAACTATGACGAGATTTCTGTTGATTGTTGTGTGATTTGGACAATGTTTGGTGAAGGTTCGTCATTTGGTTTTGTAGATGAGGAACACTAACTGGGTGTTTAGGGAGTGTTGTTGGAACTGAAACTTTGAAATGAAAATTATAATATGTGAGAACTTTACATAGTAGTTCAATTTTTTTAATCATTGTAGCGTATGATAGCTTAACACTGTAGCAACCAAAGTTATAATTAGAATTGATTTTGTCAAACATCTTAAAAATTTAGCGATGTTGGTGGCGTCACAGTGCGCGGCAGGTATGCCCTTGTGTGGTGGAGTTGCAGGGAATTGTAGTGGTGACTAGTGGTCAAAGTTGAGTGTTTTGAGTTTTTTGTTGTAATATACCAAATTTTTCTAGCGACTGGCATTGGGGACTAATGTTGGAGCAGACCGATGAGTTTGTTAAAAAATTGTAATAATTTGGTATATTTTCAGTGAGAATTTACCAGATTAATCTATATTTATTAAAAAAGTCATGACAATTAGGTAGATCATCCGGGGATAAAATATCACATTACTCGGTTTTTTTTTTTTTTAAATGATATCATATTTGCTCTTTGATAACTAGTGCTGTGAATTGGACATCGGCAATGCCGATGGGCGTAGTAGATTCTTGCAATATAATTTGATAGATTACTTGTGATAATCTAATAATTCACCTTAGTCAATTTTAGCAACAGTGCATTTGGTCGGCCTTAATTTCCCGATATTATGATGTGGCAGAAATTAGAAACTTAATGAGTGGTAACTTTATCTAGAGTTGAATGTCATCTGTGACATTCTTTAGGGCACGGTTGACATACTATATTAGTATTGCGTATTGTATTATTTAAAAGTAATATAATGTTTTGTGACATCTATGTATTGTATTATTTATTACGGAATCAAAAATTAATACAATATAAGCTGTAATATCAAATATGACCAAAAACTTTCATATTAGACCGTATTGTATAATCTAAAACAAAAAATAGTATAAAATATATTAAAAACTAACATAGAAGTTGAAGTTTTATAATGGGATTTGGGATCGAGGTCCACGTTGTGGATTGAGAGTCGGGTTAGGGTTAGGGTTAGGGTTGGGATTTGAGATCGTGGTCAAGATTTGAGGTTAGGATCAAGACTTAGGATCAAAATTTAAGACCAGGGTCGGGGTTAGAATTCAAGACCAGGATCTAGAGTTGGGATTGGGGTCAAGATTTGAGACAGGGTTTTGGGATTCAGGGTCGGTGTCTAAGTCAGGATTCGAGACCAGGGTCTAGTTTAAGGTCTAGTTCAGGATTTGGGACCGGTTGGGATTCAAAACTGGGGTCAGTATTTATGGTTGGTCAGGATTCGAGAGTAGGGATGGGGATCGAGATTTGAGGTTGGGGTCAAGGATGGGATTTAGGACTAGGGTTGAGATTCAGAGTCAGGGTCAAGGACGTTACTCCCAAATGCCAACCTTGACCACAACCTCAAATCTCGATCCCAACCTTGCTCCTAAATCCTAACTTTGACCTCGGTCTTGAATCTTGACTTCAACCCCAAATCCTGAACTCGATACCAGTCCTGAGTTTCAAACTTGAACTCGAATGCCAACTTGACCTCGACCTTGAATTTTGACCCCGACCCCTAAATCTCATCCTAGTCTTAAATCTTGACCCCGACCTCGATCCCAAAGCTCAATCCCAAACCCAATCCTAAATCCCAACCATGATCCCGTCTTGAATCTCGACCTCGATCCTAAATCCCGACCTCAACGCTAGTCTCGAATCTTGACCTCGACCTCGACCTCGAATCTTGACCTTGAACTTAGTCCCAGTCTCGAATCCTGACCCTAACCCTGACCACAAATCTTGACTCCGACTCTGGTCTCGAATCTTGACCTCAACCTCAACCCCAGTCCTGAATCTCGACCCTAATCTCAAATCCAAATCCCAAACCTGAATCTTGACCCTAACCCCAAATCTTGACCTTGACCTTGAATCCTGACCCAAACCTATGTCTTGAATCCTGATCTAGAATCATAAACCTGACCCTAACCCAAATCCTGACCTCGACCCAGACCCAAATCCTTTCCCCGACCCCAGTCTCGAATTCCAACTCGGATTCATATCTTGACCCTGATCTCAAATCTAACCCTAACCTAGAATCTCAACCCGTTACCCCGACCTCGAATCTCAACTCTTGTCCTAAATCTTGACCCTGAATCTTGACCTTGATCCTATATCTTGATCTCGACCTTGGTCTTAAATCTTGATTCCTACTCCTACCTCGAGTTCTAACCTTGACCTCAAATTCCAAGCCCTAGCTCTGTCCTAAATCTTGACCCCAACCTCACTTGAATTTCGACCCTGGAATCATGACCTAAATTTGCTATATTTAAAATTGAAGTATTAATATAATATAGTACAGTAGTAAACAAACATTGTATAGTGTAATACAACATGTTAATATGGTATAAAACTATTCTATGTATTGTATAACACTAATACAATACAATACATTATAATACAATATAATATAATACAATACAATATAATACAATACGGTTTGCTAAACATGCCCTCAAAGTTTTTCTCATCCTTTGATTCCTTAACTTTAGCATATGGGCCTTAGGCTTGGCAACTGGAATTGGCTAAATGGTTAATAATTAATAGGGAAATTGTATCAATTCGCATACCTTTTAATCTTACTGTAAATAAATAGCACAACTTTAAAAATATTAAAGTATATAACATGTTTGTAATTTTGTTCTCTTTTTATATTAAAGTATATATCAATTTTACCCTTATCTTCTTCATCTTAAAAAAAAAAAAAACCCTAGATCTACTCTCTCTCCTCCTCTTTTCTCTCCGTCCCCAGCAGCAACTCTTGCGACAGTGCTGTCCCTCCGTGACTCTGACCGATGCCTCCTTCACACGACAACGGCGTCTCCCTTCTGGCGCGACTCCGACAGCTTCTCTTGGCGCAGCTCCTACGACTTCGGCCTCGCGACTCCAATAGAGTAGCTTTTGTGATTGGGCCTTGCGACTCCTGTGTTATAGCTCCTATGACTTTGGCCTCACAACTCCGGCAGCACAGCTCCTCCGACTTTGGCCTCACGACTCCAACAGCACAACTACTACGATTTGGCCTCGTGACTCTGGCAGCGAAGCTCCGACGACTTTCTAGCACAGCTTATGTGGTAACGGCAATCACTCATCGGGAGTGAATGGAGAGAGAAGGGAAGAGAGAGAAATGGGGAAAAGGGAAGACAGAGAAAGGAAGAAAAAAAAGAAAAAAATATTAAATGTTAATAATTAATTATTAATAATTAAATTGGGATTATTTTTGTAATTTAACCAATTAATAAATGTGTATTTATGTTTTTTTAGCCTACTAATTAACTTTGTTTTAAACTTTAGCTATAAATTATATTCCATTATAAGTGTGGTTTATTTCCCTAATTCTCCCTAATTAATATGGTGTTTCACAATGAGTTTTGCTTCATTGTCTTGGTTTTGGATTTGAAGCGTGGTCAAGTCCTTAAATTTTTAACATCATACTTTGGCTACTGCTTTTTTTCCCCTTTTAAGATTATTCTGTTAAAAATCCTTCTTCTAATTTTCGTCCATATAACCCCAAACTTAATGTTGTAATTTGCAAGTTAACGAGGTGTAATTATATATATATATATGTATATATATATCTATCATATGTGATAATTCCCAAAATTAAAAGTAGTTACATCAAATGCAAAATATGAAACTTGCAAATTATTTTAGTAAAATTTTAACTTATTACACGATGAACACGTGATCAGATTCTGTAAATTTCAGAAACACATCGTCAATTTTAAGATTATAACCAAATTTATTTATGTAAAACTTTAAGAATTGTGACAAGATGAGCATGCGTGGTGACCTCTATTATATGTAAGAAAGCCATCATTAATTAAGTTCAAGGTCAAAGACTAAAATTGTTTCTATAAAATTTCAGGTTGTCACTTAATGGGTATGCCAATGTAAATGCCGCCATTAAATTTAAAAAGGCCATTATCAATGTTTAAGGACCAAAAAAAAAAAGAAGCTAAAATTAATATGTAAAAAAAGTTGAGGATCGTTACAATATTGTTTATATTTTTTTAAATAAATAATCGTTACCAAAACATTGAACGTATGCTTTAAACTGATATTGCTCACCTGTTTTCTAAAAAAAAAAGTATGAAATAAAATCAAATAAAAAATAAAAGAATATCGCGGGTGATGACTGACAAGGGGTCCATGGAACAACATTAATCTGCTTCACAGTGGCACAACTTGGAATTCAATATGAGAGGCCAGAAAATATTAATAATGTGACAATATATATTACTTGTTATAACAGTTACTTAAGAAATAAGAATTGTATTTAATAAGCAATAATAACTATTGCACTTAATTGCCCAGTAAGTAAGAGATAAATAAGCTCTGCTTAATATACTATGGAACATGGCCTTCTTGAAAACGTTCAACCCAGCCTTGGGCGAAAACAAATAGTACTGGGCATAGTCTTCACCCTCTAACAAACATGCTTGGCCCGCAACAAACGACCATTTCAATTTAGTGAAGCTTGAATATTTACATTTTGGCGTCCGTGAATCGGATAAGAGAGAGAATTTTTGCAGTCGGGTCAAAAAAAACAAACAAACAAAGATGTGAGAGAAAAAAAAGTAATGGGTTTGGTCAATGATTTATAAAGACTGTTCAAAATTGTATTACATCGATTAAACTTGCCCTCTAAACTAAATTTGTAAAAAAGATATATATTTATGAGTTGAAGTGGAACCAAATGAAACTGACAATATAATGTCATAAAGATGATAAGAGAATGAATCTTTAATTAGTTTTTATTTTTTTAATTAAAAAAATACTTAAAACAGCCATTATCAGGTAAACAATAAGTCCCATCTAAAATCATATTTAATGAGTTTTTTAAGTTCAATGCTCATTAATTGTAATGATTTTTTAATCAAATATTAAATTCCTTACAGTTTTTTGATTTATATCATACGGCTAAAACAACAACAACCATCGATGAAAGTAAAAATAAGAGTAATTATTGAAACAATGCCCATATATATACACACTTATAGACAACTAATATTTAGGCCTTTATAACGATCCAATAATTAGGCCTTTTGTTCCAGAACACTTATGACACCCTCTCACTATAAAATCTCACTGACATTTATTTATTTTTAACTCGCTCACTTTGTCGTGCAAGATCATGAGCTAAGTTTGCTTTATTTATAGCTGAGAAATTAACCTCCAATTTTGCGGGCAAGGTAGGAGGACATTATTTGCATTACAAAGCAACTTTTGCGCATCTGGTAGGGTAGGAGGACACGTGTTAACTAACACTCTTTAATCATCGGCCGGTAGGTAGCATGCGCATGGCATGTGTATGTTACTTTACACTCCTTGTTCATTCGGTTTGGTAGCAAGGTGTGTGTATTATTGCATTCTCGCTCATCTGGTTAGGTGACAAGGATGACTGAGTTATATTGCACTTGTTGCATGGCGGGTGTTAATTTCATCACGTTCCTGGATAAGGTGAGCTTCAATTTCGCTGCAGAGTTCCACCGAAAACTGAAGCTTTGCATTGGGGTCCATAATTTCATGATGGGCCTTTTCATATTCCATGATAAAACCCACCACGCATCCCTCATCACCTGCGGGAGTGACTTGAATAACAGCCTTGAAGCTCTTGTAAAACTCCAAAAGGTGCCCTTCAATCATTTTCCAAGTGATTGATCTGTTTTTGTCATCTATGGCTTCAACCATTTCCTTATCTGCTATTGCTTTCCCATCTAGAAACATTGACACATAAGTAGAAGCCCTTTATATATATATATATATATATGTATAACATTCATAAGGAAAGTGAAAAAAACAAAGCAAGAGGTAATTTGTTCCAAATAAACGCCAGCCAAAGGAGCAGCAAGCCATTGAAACAAAGGGCAAGACAAACAACAACCCCAGACAATAAAAAAAAGATTCGAAAATACACGACGACCAACGATATACAGCCTAAAAACTCCATAAACCCACATACATATGCAGCCACGAAGCCTAAAAAGTTAGTCAGGAGACGAGATATGATTAAACTGAGATGTAAAATTTTAGGAGAGAATAAAATTTTAAAGAAACGAAATATAATTTTTGAAGAAACTTATATACCAAATTAAAAAAAAAAGTTCAAGGGCGACCAATTACCTTTGTCTGAAACGCCCTATATATATACATGCATAAATATGTATAGATATGAACTTGGACAGGAGTATACTTATGATTTTGTAACAATATATAACTTACCATAAGAGTAGTTCCATTGGACGATGCAACCCTCAGTCCCCCATTCACCTAGAAGTAATTCAGCGCTGTGGATATTAGTACAAGGAAAATTGGAAAGATAGTATGGTTTGAACTTGAAGAATTCATAGATCTTATCGGCGGCAACTTTTAGTACTTTTGTCTCTGCCTCTACCTTACAAAAGAGAGACATGTTGTATATATCTATAGGTGTATTTGCGGAACAAGACGCTATTAATATTTAACTGGACAAGTACCAGAGAAGAGGAAGGCAAACCAAACGGAAATGGTCAATATAAACCAGCTTATATAGAAAAGTTCCATTCTCATGTAGTTGTTTTCCATTACCGGCTTGTTTGACTTGAAAAATAAGTAAAAGAAAACGAATCATTTGGATTTTGCCTATTAATAATAAAAATCATTTTCATCCTGGGTATATAGCCTCGTTACTCACAAAACTATAGATTCTAGTCTAATATGTAGTGTATTTTTTAGACTGAGTCTTACTGTTTTCTTAATAGCGGAGTTGTAATCCAATAGGATTAAATAAGATTCATTGAATTATAAACCTATTTCGTTTGAAAAGGGCAATATCAACAAGCACCGAAACTAACTATGATGACACAAAATGATAAGCTAGAAAATATTTTCAGACACTGTAGAAATAAAATTTTAAAAGTAATATTAATTATGTTTCAATTATTGAGTGGGGCAATCATAATTTTTCTTTCAGTTTCTTTTCTTTCTTTCTTTTTAAAAGACGAGGATACAACTAAGATTTATATAAAAATGAAAGATAAAAATGAATTTTAAATTATGAGTTCGGACATGTGTTCCCATATGCATATATGTACTTTATTAGGATGCACTAGTTGTCTCTCACATCAGTTAACTCCTCTCGTTATTATCGAATAAGAAAATAATTGATCATAAGTTTGTCTTCAATCTACAAAAGTAAATTTGTCAATTTAAATGTCAAAAATCATCTGTTACCCAAAAAAGTATAGATTTGAAATGAGTTTGAAAGTTAAATGTAGAATATTGAGAATAATCAAAACTCATCATGATATCCTTTATTATTATTATTTTTTTATAAACTCAAAATTCATAACATGCTTTATATATATAAGGAGCCATAATCTGAAGTTGAGAAGTACGTTTCCATAACTAGAGCAATTAGGTATTTATCATGTCAAATAATGGCCCTGGAAGAAGGAAAAAAAAAGAAAAAGAAAAAAGAGTTTTCATCAATTGCGTATTCTGTCTTTTGGTATTTTGTTGTTTGGAAAAATTAAAAAAACATACTTTGTAGTTGTCAAAAATTTCATCATATACCCTGTTTTGTAATATGAACTTTCCTACTTGCTTGTTCAATAATTAAACCCAAATTAATTATGTAAAACTATTAAAAAAATCAAAACAAAAGATTTAAAAAAATCATGAAAAACATATAATTGGGTTTCTTCGTCTTTTCTTTTAATTCTTTGTTTCTGTTTTCCTTTATTGTAGTTTTTCGAAATTAGCTTTGGGTTATAAGTAATATTGTAATTAATTTGTGAGTTTCATGTCCCAAAACGTGGTTTCAAGGTCAATAAAGATACTTTTGAAAATCACAAAATATACCTTTTCAAGAATTGCGAGCTACGTACTACAATTGCGTCTAAATTTAGAAAAAGTTGACTATTAAAGAAAAGTACATTTGATGCAAAACATTATTAATAAATTATCACTTGTATTATTCGTAATTCTTGGTCCATATATTTTATTCCTTGTCATCATGCTCATAGAGAGCATAAAGAAAAGAAGAAGAAGAACACAATCATAAAACAAAGAAGTATATTATTTCGGGGCAAGGAAACTTAGTCTGTTAAGAAGTATAGAGTTTGATTATACAATTTATCACCCCACACAGAGAATTATAGAGATCGGCCATGAGAAACTACGACTGTGGCACTGCATGTAGGTTTTCTAATACTTGTGGCAGAGAGCTTAACGCCATGGTATTGGGACTTGGACAACATGACGCTGGGTTGAGAATATCCATAATGCACATGGGGTTTAATGTCGCGGCACTGGAAGGTTGAGGACGCAGCGTCTAGTCAGGAATCAACATTATTTTTAGAAAATTGATCTCTTTTTTGGTATACGGTTATAAATCGAACATGTTAGAATTTACTTGTGAAACTCATGAAATATAGAGAGAGAAAACTACAGAGAAAATGTGTGTAATTTTCGCTTTTAAACTTATTCTTAATCATATAGTAAATTTTTATAACAATTAAAAATAAACGTAACTCTTATATTAAAAATAAATTACTATAAAATTATATGTTCTTGTTTATGTTTTGTTTTACATATTTTTGCTTACGGTAAAATTAGCACGTCTAATTCGTTACAAGTCAAGCCGTAAATTGACGAATGATGGATTTATGAAAGACGTGACATATGTTGTACTTTATTTATTTATTTATTGAAACATGTATGTACTTTGATCAAGAGAAAAGCCCGCCAAACAATCATCATTTTCAATTATTCAGTTTAACAAGAAAAAGTTTCTAGTGGGGCAAATAAAAATGAAGGATAGGAATGAAAAAAACACTTGAGAGGACCATTCATTCATGATAGGAGTGACAAAACGGGTTGACGGGTCAAGTTTGTGTCAGATTAGAGTTAATTTTTACAAAAATAAGTCGACACTAACCCTACCCGTGACACGAACGGGTTGAGAATTCTCAATCCGAACACGACCTGTTTTGATACGGGTTGACACTAACCCGACCCGTGTCAACCCGTTTTTTATGCACAGTGTCAAAAAAAATGACCTGCGACCCGTTTTTAACCCGTAACCCGATTGTGACCCGCAACCCGCTTATGACCCGCCTACATTAATATATATAATATTAAAAAAAAAACATAAAATTAGAAGAGTTTCATACCATTTCAACAAGAAGATGAATGATAAAAGAGGTAGGGTTTGATCTTTTAAGGGCTTATATTATATATGAAATAATATTAATTTTTTTAAATTTAATTAATTAAATACAGGTAAAAAACGAGTCATTTTCATGTTGGACGGGTTGACCCGAACCCGACCCGTTTTTTGACGGGTCAATTTCGGGTCAACAATAAAATGACCCGTGGTCAAATTTTTCGACACTAACTCGCAAAAAATCGTGTCGGATTTGTGTCGTGTCGTAACCTGTATTGTTGGCCCTAATTCATGATAAGCACCAAATCTAGTTTTATATTGTACAATCTATTAGTATTTATGGTGCTCATCGTCTCAATGTCCTTTGGCATTGTTCGGAGAAATGAGAAGTCAGTTGATTAGTAGCTAAAGTAGTTAGTCAGATTAGTTCTCCATATTTAGTATGTTTATGACTTTCTTACGGCTGTGATAATCAATAAGAGTTTGTTAATTTGATTCTTCAAGATGTTGTCTCGCTCTTCTAAACAAGATGTTGGAATTTAGGTTATAGCCCAACCCGATTGAGCACCATGTATATTAGACTTGACGCATTCATCTTTATTTATTAATTGAAAATTAAATAAATATGAATCTCATATATATATATATATATCAGAATTTCTCTGGTTTAGATAATTATTGGAGACTTCTTGCGAATGGAGACTTCTTGCCACTATAGAAAAATTAGTCACTTTCCTCGACAAATTGCTAAGACTACCACCGCATCGGGAGATCAAGTTTGGTATTGAGTTGCTTCCGGAAACAGCATCGATTTCCGTAGCACCTTATCGAATGGCGCCGGCGAAAATGGAAAAATTAAGAAAGCAGCTTTAGGAGCTTGCTGATAAGGGATATGGGTGAACGGTGGGCGGTTTGGTGGTTTTTGGGCGGGTGCGGTTCTGTTTTTTTGGATGACGGGTTAGCAATTAACCAACCCACAAACCGCCCAGCATGTGGCGGGTGGTTTCGGTTTGATTTTGGGTGGTTGTGGGCGGGTTGACGCGATTTAAACCTATGCTATTGTCCAATGTAATTTTTTGGACTTTTTTTTAAGTGAAGAAAATTTGTAGAAAATATAAGATGATAATACATAAAGCATTCCCAACAATAATCAAGTTTGATGCCTAAAGACAGTGACCATATTCAAAAGTACAAATTAAGAAACATAATCATTTACTGCAACAAGAAACATCAACTACAGATGAGGTGATGAACAAAGTCAAGAGTCCATAAGGATTAAAGCCTATTCACTGGGTTCAAAAATAATAGAATACTGCAAATGAAATGATGAACAAAGTCAAGTGTTCTAATATAATAATAGAATACTACAAATGAAACGATAGTTTTAGATTTTTTTTTAATATATAGGCGGGCGGGTTCAACTTGAACTCGCCCTCAAAAACTTAAAACTAAACCCGCCCACCTGAATATATTGGCAGGCGGGTTCAACCCGTCTGCTAGTGTGTTGCTAACATAAACCCGCTTTTTTTGAGATGAGCCGGCACGGGCGCGGGCGGTTGGTGGGTGCAGGGCGGTTTTTGTACAGCCCTAATAAAGGATACATCGGGAATAGTACATCGTCGTGGGGAGCACCAGTTTTGTTTGCTAAGAAGCATGATGGGACCCTCAGGTTATGTATAGATTATCAGTAGCTGAATCGAGTCATTGTGAAGAACGAGTATCCTCTACCTAGAATCGATGAATTGTTTGATCAGTTGGGAGGTTCACGGTATTTTTCAAAGATAGATTTGCTTTCAGGATACCATTAACTTAGGATTAAGGAGGAGGACATTCCCAAGATAGCTTTCAGGACTCGGTATGGGCACTTTGAGTTTTTGGTAATGCCATTTGGATTGACGAATGCTCCAATAGTCTTTATGGACTTAATGAATAGGATATTTAGGCCCTATCTAGATCAGTTCATGATTGTGTTTATAGATGATATCTTGGTATACTCAAAGACTTGGGAGGAGCATGAGCAGCATCTCAAAATCGTACTTCAGACCCTGCGGGAGCATCAATTGTACGCTAAGAAAGAAAAGTGTGAATTTTGGTTAACAGAAGTTAAAGTTTCTGGGTCATGTCATCTTTGAGCATAGTATTTCAGTGGATCCGTCTAAGGTAGAAGCCATAGTGGAATGGAAATGACTGAAGAATGTGGCAGAAATCCATAGCTTCTTAGGGCTTACAGGATACTATAGGAAATTTGTAAAGGATTTCTCAAAGATAGCAGCGCCGTTGACAAGATTGATTAGAAAAAATATCAGGTTCGAGTGGGATGAAGAATGTGAGCTCGTTTTTTAAGAATTGAAGAATCGGTTGACCTAAGCTCTAGTATTGATCATTCTTAACAGTGACGAGCCATACGAGGTTTACACAAATGCATCAGGATGCGGACTAGGGCACGTGTTAATGCAACACAGATGCACGGTGGCGTATGAATCGAGACAACTACGACCCCACGAACGGAATTATCCTACTCACGACTTGGAGCTCGTAGCAGTGATTCATGCACTGAAGATTTAGAGATGTTATCTGTACGGGGCGACATTCCAGGTTTTCTCCAACCACAAGAGTTTGAAGTGCTTGTTCACTCAGAGGGATTTGAACTTGAGGCAGCGAAGGTGGTGGAATACATAGAGGATTATGATTTCGCACTGCAGTATCATCCTAGAAAGGCTAATGTAGTCGCGTATGCACTTAGTCGGAAGTCTTCAAGGATACTTGCTTGTTTGGCCCTCAAGAATTGGAAAAAGGGATGCAACAGTGAGTGAGTACGGGATGTAGTATTATGAAAACTATGATCGCATTTCAGTGTACCACATGGAGACGACCCCACCTCTAAATCAGATGGTGAAATAGAATCAGTGGCAAGATCAGCATCTGCGGCGAATCTAGACTTGAAATCAGAACAGAGAGTAGTTCGAAGAATGGAGAATACATGCGAATGGTCATTGTACTTCAGGGAGCGCCTAGCAGTTCTAGCAATCACAGAAGTGACGAAAGCCTTAATGGATAAAGCCCATAAGTCTTAGTTCGCCATTCATCCGGGGAGCACAAAGATGTATCGTGATCTGAAGAGACAATATTGGTGGAGAGGAATGAAGAAGGATATTCCAGAATACGTGGCCAAGTGTGGGACTTGTGTTCAGGTGAAAGCTGAGCATCAGAAGCCAGCGGGTTAGCTTCAGCCACTTTTTATTCCAGGGTGAAAATGGGAGCACGTGACGATAGATTTTCTTACCGGATTACCAAGGATGGAGCAAAGGCACGATGCAATTTGGGTCGTGGTCGACAGGTTAACGAAATCGACGCATTTTATTTCCTTTAGGTTGACATGTTCGAGAAGGATTCTCAAGGAATTGTACTTGCAGAATATAGTGAGACTACATGGAGTTCCTTTGTCCATCACATCAGATAGAGACACCAGGTTCAATACCAAGTATTGGAGGAGCTTTCAGGAGGCTTTGGCTACGGACTTGAATTTCAGCACGGCATTTCATCCTCAAACTGATGGGCAATCTGAGCTGGTTATTCAGATTCTCGAGGACATGTTGCGTGCATGTGCATTAGATTTCGACGGTAACTGGAAGAAATATTTACATTTGGTAGAGTTCACTTACAACAACAGCTATCAATCGAGCATTGGCATGGCACTATTTGAGGCATTATATGGACGACCGTGTCGATCACCGGTGTATTGGGCTAAACCAGAAGACAAGATTATTCTTGGGCTAGATGAGATTTGCAATAGTAATGAGAATAAGGTCATTGTGATTCGAGATCAATTGAAGGTAGCTCAGAATCGACAGAAGAGTTACGTAGATAGAAGGCGTCGACCCCTGGAATTCGAGGTAGGAGATTTTGTTCTCTTGAAGGTATCGCCTTGCAAAGGCATCACACGATTTGGAGTAAGTGGTAAGCTTGCACCGAGGTATGTCAGACCATTCGAGATTACACAACGTGTTGGAGTGGTTGCTTATCGACTTGATCTTCCTCCAGAACTTTCTCATGTTCATGATGTATTTCACGTGTCAATGCTTCAGAAGAGCCCGCTTGAGCATAACAAGATAGTTTCGTTTCACGATGTGCAGATTCAAGAAGACACGACATATGAAGAAGTGCCAGTTCAGATTATAGATCAAAAAGTGATCAGTTTGTGTCGTCGTGATATACCGTTAGTAAAGGTCGTGTGGCAGCATCACGGGGTTGATGAAGCCACTTGAGAATTAGAATCGAATATGCGGGAGTTGTATCCACATCTGTTTTGCTTATGAATTAATTTGTAAATTTTGAGGGTGAAATTTCTTTTAGGGGTGGAGAGTTGTAACGCCCCGAAATTAATTAAGTGATATTAGTGAGTAAATGGTAGATTAGTGTGCCATAATGAATATTTCTAAAACTTAATTTAATCATTTTGTGGAACCTTTGAATTAATGTTATTTTTGATTATTTTAGTGATTTTTAATTATTTATAACTATTTCTATTTGTTATTTTGAATTTTTAAATAAAACAATTTGACAAACACCAAACATGTCCCATTTGAAATCAGTGTGCTGCTGCACACGGTTTTGTGTAGCTTATAGCCTTTCCTTTCTTCATTTAATCCCTCACTCTCTCCCTCTTTCCCTTATTCACGCTCTTTCTCATTCTTTCTCTCTTCCTCTCTCTTGTCTCTCTCACTCTCTCTTTCTCTCTCAATTTTTCTCCAAAAATTTTTAAACAAAAATCAAGCCCAAGCTTCGGGTTAGTGGATTGAAGGCTTGAGAACGTGATTTAGCAACTACAAGCACGATTCAAAGCTTAATCCAAGGTTAGATTTTGAATTTTCAAAACTTTTTCAATTTTTTAATTTTCTTTATATTTCGAAATCTAAGCTTATTTGAATTTAGAAAACCTTTGATTTAAGTTAGAGAAACTTAAAATAGCTAGAATCTAAGCTTTGATTGAAGAAAAACGGATTTGAATCAAGATTTTTCATTTTCTCCATTTTTGGGATTTTTCAAAATATTTGCCCAAATCTTGTTTAAATTGATTTAGAAGTGTTCTATAATGTTTTTCTATCATCTATTGGTGTTTCCCATACCTGAGAACTGAGAAAAACAACTTAGAATGAAGAATTGGGCTCGAGAGGTCAAGAACCCGTGTTGGAAAATTCTAAAATTTTTTTAGATTGATAGGTTCGGCAGGCCGGATTCATGAGTTTGACAGGCCAGATTCATACGAACGGCAGACTGAATCTAAAAAAGTTCGGTTGACCAGACCTGGCTTTCCGGCAGACTGAACTGTGCAATTCGGCCTGCCGAACTAGGGTGACCGATAGGCCAACCGGGCATGGTGAGAATTTGTGATTTTTCATCCGTTTTTACCATTTTGAACCCCGATTAAGGTTTTAACGTCACAGTACGAATTTATAAACTTAAATGACACACTAGGACACTATGAGATGATTTAGTAACATAGAATATCTTAAGCTATATATTGACAGAGCTAGTTTCTATTTAAGGTTGTTTGTGGATCCACGAAGCTAACGTATAACAGACCGGGATTACGGTGTGGGATACCGGCATGAGTATCGAGGTAGGACTTCTACCCCTTTCCTTGGTAGCCTACATTTTAATTGATTTTGGCCCAACATAAGTTTCATCAAAATATTTTCAACGAATAATTGGAAAAGGATTTTTATTTTCATTGTTCTTACAAATATAGTTTGAGGTGATTTTCATAATAAACCTCATAATGAATATAAATGAAAATGCTTGGTAAAAAGAGATTTCTAATAATTATAAAGAATATATATATATATATATATATGGACATGATGCCATATCAGAGATCGGGTCGTATAGTGTGCGACCTTGGTGGTAGGTCCCGAAATCCAGCTGGGCCACTACGTTGGTGTTGTACATATAGTTTGCCCAGAAAAAAGAAAATGATATTTTTTCTGGTCGACCAGTAAATTGTTTTGGTAAGATAAATTTTTATTGAATATTTATTTATTTATTTACTTATTTATTCAAGAACATTTTTTTAAATACTTACTTGGGTATTGGAACTTTCCTTTTTAAAAATTAAATGTTTTCACAATATAGTCTTACTGAGCTTTTCGCTCACATTTTATTTGTTTTAAATTTTCTCCTCTTTTAGGTGGATTTCAGCTTAGGTTCGGAGAAGAGTCCCTAGACAGGACACACGAGTAGTAAAAGAACCAAGTAGGTATTTGAATAATAAAATCAAGGCTTGTATAACTTTAACTTTTTCTTTTACTTTGGACTGTGGTTGTAATTTAATATTGTCAATACCATGTGTGTGTACAAGTTGTGGGTCAATGGGACCCATACTCGTTTCTCTTTAGTTCTTAATTATTATTTCCTTATTGTTTATTTTATTATTCTTATTTGTTTAAATATTATAAATTGCTTGCTCTAAAAAGGTTTAAAAATTATCACATTTTTTTAATTAATACCTATTCTAAAACTCATGTTTTAATTAAATTTCTGTTTAATTAACTCAAACAATCCGCCACGTCACCATCCGAGGCATGACATATTCTTAGAATTTAGAAGTTCTGAGGTTTGGGCCCTCCTTCAAGCATCACATGTTGATGGTGTAAAATTGCCAAACGGGATAACTTCTCTCGTTATCTCGCCAAAATTCATCTCATGTCAAACTATAAATTAAGCGCACAAACATAAAGAAGAACGCATGAGTTTAGAATGGTTCATGATCAATAGAAAGCTGCATCTACTCTGACTTCTAGGGAGTAACTATTTTTAGAGAGAGAAAATACAAATAATTCCTAAGCTTCTAAGTTAAAAAGCAGCCATTTCCCCTTCTTACCGGGATTTTCTCATTTGGGACACAAAAAATATTTGAATAAATAAATAAAGGATTATTGTTTACCGGATCTCGGACTTTATTCTTATTCCCATTTGAATTTGAATTTGAGAAGTAGATCATGGCCAATCTTTTTTTTTTTTTTTAGTGATTCTTTAAATTAGGGGTGACTAACGGACGGTTTGACGGTTTTTGGGCGGATGCGGTGCGGTTTTTTAGGATGGCGGGTTGGCGATTAACCAACCCACAAACCGCCCACCACATGGCGGGTGGTTTCGGTTTGGTTTTGGGTGGTTGC
>CAMOHE010046285.1:47193-98090 GCA_946598075.1 Artocarpus hirsutus | reverse complement strand
TTTAGAGACACTAAACCTTCAAGCCATTCGAGATTATCAACGACTAAACTCAAAGAATCGAAATCAAGATACTGCAAGCTAGAGAGGTTTCCTAAATTTGGAGGGATAGAACCACTCAACCCGGAATTTGAGAGGTTTAGATACTGCAAATGCTCCAAAGATGCAAAAAACTCGGGAATTGGGATGCCCTTGAATGTGTTGAAACTCAAGTCCAAATATCTCAAGGACTTAAGTTCCGTCAATGAAGGTCTTATTTCCCCACTAAGGTTCCAGAATCCATACCTGCTTGAAGAACCATAAAATTGTGGATGTGGGTTATGGAGATCAACTGCAATAACAGCTCCCGCCGTATTGTTTTCGCAACTTATTCCTAGCCACTGACAACAGTTGCTACCTTTCCAAGAGAAAAGCCGGTTTTCAGGATCTTCAAGCCCACTTTTGAAGTCAAGAAGAGCTCTCCTATCAGACTCCAAGCAACCTATCGTCTCATGATCAGCACCACCATGACGAAAAAGTTGTGTGATTGTGAGCAGCAGGAATATTGTGTGCACTACTAGTAATCTACAAGGTGCCGTTCTTTCCATCGGTTTGATTTTCATGTCACAACCCCAAGCAACTAAACCAAATTTTGATATGTAATCTTCCGTTTCTGGAGTTCGTTTTAGCCATTTAAGCCACTTGAGTCAAGATTGGCGTCTGGTTTTTGTCAGTATTACCGGGTGTTTGGATGAATGATAGGAAGTATGGTTGTGGTCATTTTTTTCAATTAAAAACAGTATAAAATTTTTATAATTATAATAATAATAAAAAAATTATTATAATATAAATCTCTAATGGTTCTTATCAACTTTCCCACCGATCTTTCTTCCCTTTGTCTGCTGTCGTTCATAACTTTCGTGCCACTTGCGTTGATAATCATTTCGTTGTTTCTTGTCGTCTGTAACTTAGTTGTCGTTTCCTCATTTGGTCTTGTTTTTCATTTGTTGTCCTTTTTAATCTGAACTTTGTGGTTTTCACTTTGCATGCTTTCCTTCTTCGCCGTCCCATTATACCTCCGTTTGTCGTTTTCTATTCTTTGTTCTAGTTATTATTGTTTTCTCATTCGTGTCGTTTTCCTCAGTTGTCGAGTCTTCCATCGTTTGTATTTTACTTTTTCTTGTTGTTTATACTTTAGGCTTGTTTATAGTTTTAAGTTTGCTAGTTGTTCAGTAAAAATGACAACAAAATGACAGAGACAGCATGTTGAAACCGTTAAGGTCGACGAGGGTGTTTGAAGAGTCGACAAACAATTAGTTCAAAATTGTAAAAAGTTTTTGGCTTTTTGAGGGTGGCATTCTTCCAAGTTTGTAGCTTCATGGAAGGATCGTTCTCTTTCTTTGTTTTCCTTTCTGATTCTCTCATATTTAAATTTTATGTTGTGTCATTAAGTGAATTTTATTTTATTTGTTTCTTTCACGATGACTACGATTGTATTGGGTTTCTTTGAATTGTTTGGTGCTTTAAACTCGTTTGGATTGCTAGAAAATGTTGGAAAAGGAATAAATGAATGGAAAAAGTTCAAAAAACAAATGGTTTCCCTTTCTTTTATATGATTTTCTTCCAAGTTCTTAGCTTTATGGAAGATACTTTTCCCCATAATATTTATATTATCAGTTGCTTTTAAGTAAATTTTATCTTTTTTATTTTTCCTGAGCAACCGAATGGTATATTGTGGGAGTTACTTCCTTAAAAAGTTTGGAATTTATTCTGACTTCCTTAAAGTAAGGTAGAATAGAAATCTACAGTTTTTCATTATTTGGGAGAAGTACAAGCTAAACATAAATGGTTAGATAATGAAATATGTTTGAAATTGTTTTCTCCTGGTTTAAACAATCATTACGTGAAAAATGATTTTATAAATATACACATAAACGGTTTTATCTTGAACTATTTCTTTCAGGGGAGAAGATGATTATATGCCTGGAAACATAACTGAGATAGAGCTCCACAACTTTATGACCTTCAATCACTTAAAATGCAAACCAGGATCTCGTTTGAATCTTGTAATTGGACCAAATGGGTCTGGAAAGAGCTCCCTTGTGTGTGCTATAGCACTTGGACTTGGTGGCGAGCCTCAGGTTAGCTAATGGCCGATAAGTGACTTGGTGTTTTGAGAGTTTTAATCAGAGCGTAAAAAGTTGCAATCGTTGTTCTGTTTCAGCTGCTTGGAAGGGCAACAAATATTGGTTCATATGTGAAGCGTGGGGAGGAATCTGGCTATATAAAGATAACATTGAGAGGGGCCACTAAAGAAGAGAAGATTACCATTTTGCGTAAGATGGATACATGTAACAAGTCCGAGTGGTTTTTTAACGGTAACATTCTGATACTTCCGGCTATTTACACATTCAACAATGTTCTAACAGTTTCTTGAGGTTGGAAACCAATAAAGAATAATTTTAAGATATAATGCAAAAAAGGAAGAGACTTGTAAAGTTGGGATTTGAATTTTCATGTTAATTGGATGAGGTTCTGATTGCTGGTCTGACATGAACTTTAGATATTTCATGGATTGTAGAATCTATGAATCTGGTTTGTACCATATTTGTTGAAAGAAACTTGGCACTAGAAAATTTAACGAGGTTAGTTAATCATTCATGTAGAAAGTGGTGCAAACTTGCATTTTATATTCTAATTTGAAACCACACACCCGCCCTCCTCTCTTCTTTTAAGGAAAAGTGGTGCCCACGAAAGATGTTTCTGAAATCACTGAAAGGTTCAACATCCAAGTCGGCAATTTGACTCAATAAGTTTATTTTTAGTCCTTGAATTAGGACATATAAAGTGGGCCAATACCGCACGAATGTATACATTATAAACTCCAATTATTTATATGTATTTGCATTTTTCAGTCTGTTAATTGCCTTTCGTGGTAGAAAATTTTGTTCTTTTGTAAGGCGTCTGATTTTTTTTTTTTTTTTTTTTGCAGCGGTTTAACTTGTATATAAACTAAATTTAAATGTAAATTAGTTGATATAATATGCATATTTGTACCAAGTTATTCTTACGAGGGACAAATATAGACGAGTAGAAGTCTTAGAACTATTGCCTCTGAATAGTCAATGTTTTCTTTTCCTACACATTTTAGAACTTAAAATATGTAGTTTTAATTATCATTTATTTTGCTCTTGTATCTTCATGATAAATTTGTTTCAGAATTTCTATTGAAAAAAAGAGATAATATATGTATGTTATTATTTTAGTCTAAGTCCTGTGTTGCAACTTGTCCTGATTTTATCTTTTTCCTATAATATTATTCTATATATAATATTCTTTCTCCTCCTGGCTTCACTCCTAGATCATTGGAATTTCATTGACATTATTAATACCTTGATTGAACCTGCTACAGATACTATGTTACTGCTATAAGACTGTGTTTGAAACTAATTCTGGCTGAATTCTTTTCTTATTCCTTTTATATCTCCTCCTGGGTGCTGGGGGTAGTTTCTGCCACTAGACAGTCTGTGAATTTGCAAAATTAACTCCTGTGCAACTTTTAGGAGGTGTTGCTATAAGGAAAATACAATGAAATGGAAGACTTGAGGAGACAAGAAGAATCTTGAAAAATGAGAATCTTAAAAGCCAAAGAGGATCTTGCTGCCGCTGTTCTAGATCTTGAAGATCTGCCTCGCTATGAGCCTCCTACGAGGGAAATGGTAAGTCATGCATAAACGGAAAAAATGGTGTAATTTAACCCAAAAAATGGAAGTGATGTTTTTTGTGTGCTACATTCAATGAATATGAAGCGTCTTGTGTGTTTTTAATAAAAAGTATTCAGTCCTATTATTTCAATGTACGTGGCATTTCTTAATGTGCATAAATAATGCTATTCAACATTTGACATTGGATATTACATTTGTCCAGCATGATTATCTCTGTATAATCATATAATACTGTTTCAATTTGTTTTGTTCTACGTTTTCTTTAATTAATTAACAAATTTAATTGACAATTTAATTTATACCTTCACTTCTGCTAATTATTTTTTTTTTCTCTCACCAGGAGAGATTAAAAAAATGAAATTTTGGAGCAAGAAGTTTCTGTCCGTCGAAATAGGGATCTAAAGTCAGAGAAGGACAGTGAGATAATGCAGAAAAGGGTAGCACTAAGACAGTGCTTGGTTAAGCTCAAAAGTCATCCGTTGTCATACGCAATTAAATCATATCCCTGCTTGTTTATTTACTGCACCATTTGCAGGTTAAGGGACATGGAGGTAGAAATACTAAACTTTTGCATGCACTAAAAAATTCTGGAGCTGCGGGAATATTTGAAGCATATGATTGGGTGCAAGGACATCACCATGAATTTAATAAGGATGTATATGGCCCTGTGTTACTGGAGGTACTCAGATTATCTTGTTTATTTGCTAGTGCCTAGTGTTATTTGCATAAACATTTTATCAACTTTTTTTGGGTGAAATGTCAGGTTCATGTAACTGACAGGCTTCATGCAAACTATTTAGAAGGTCACGTCCCTTGTTACATCTGGAAGGTAATTTCAGTTGTCATTATTTTTGTTAGAAAATAGACTTGGGTTTCTTCTTCTTCGTTTTACATTAAAATCCAGGTTTCTTTTTGTATGGCTGGTCAAAAACTTCAACATTGACCCGATAATTTCTTATAATAATCTTACTTCATTGTTTTGTAGTCTTTTATGACTCAAGATTCTGGTGATTAGGATCTTTTAGTCAAAAACTTCAAAGCATTGAGATTAGAAATTCCAGTATTGAATTTTTTTGGAGTGAAGGGTTTCACAGAGAATCATTTCAAATTTCTCAGCAGGTATCTGCGTCGACCTTTGTCTTTGTTTCAGTCCCACTTTTGCACAATTCTGAGTTTTTCTTGCTCTTCTTTTTTGGGTCATTTTATTTAGCAGATGAGAGAGCTTGGGATCTCTTCACGGCTTGATCAAGTTTTTGAGGCTTCTTTTGCTGTCAAGGAGGTTTTGACTAGCCAATGCAGCTTGGAAAGATCATTGTGGTTGCATTATTTTTCCATGATTTCGATAGATTTGCATAAAGACAAGAAAATGATGAATGCTTTCAATTGAACATTTGAGCGGTTAGTTATAAGGTTAAGCCATATTGTTCGTACTTGAAAGTGTGGTTTCTCATGATAACTTCATTCCTTTATCTAAGTAGTTCTCTTTTTCTTTTCTTTTCTTTCTTTCTTTCTTTCCTTTTTTTTTTTTCACATTTTGCTTCAATTTCTTTGTTTTTATTTAAACCTCATATATTATTTTTTTGTTGGTTCCACTCTTCTCAGTACATCGGGTAAAAGGAAACTGATCTCAAGGCCGATGAGGTCTTAAAGTTGGGAATTTTTGATTGTTGGATGCCGGAGAATCATTATCGATGGTCTAGATCCAGATATGGGGGTCATGTTTCTGGGTCAGTAGAAGTGGTAAACCGGTCACGACTAATATTATGTGGTGTGTTTCTGCAAACTCTTTTAATAAATTGCGGTCTGAGCCATGAATTCTTTTATTTCATCTCTGATGGTGTGTTGCAGGTTTGGATGCTGGGAAAATAGAGAGGCTCAGGTCAAGGTTAATGGAGCTAGAACAATCTATTGCTACTCTAGAGGAAACTGTTAGATCACTTAAGATTGAGCAAAGACGCATAGAGGATAAATCAGCTGAACTTCAAAAACAACAGGTATGCTTATTAGGGGTGGAACGCTGGATGACTTTTTCTTATCTCTTTTGGTTTATGCAAGTACGCATGGATACATCTAAAAGTACATTTACTAATTGAAGTTGGTTGGACTTGGACATACAATTCCATATCGGTGCATGCTAACCTATTTAGGGTATTTCTTGTAGGAGGAGATCACTGAAGTTGCACGGCGTGAGAGGTATAAGTGGCGTGAAAAGGAAAACTGTATTAGTAAGTAGAAATTGTTTAGTGATTTGCTATCTTTTCAAACTAATAAATTTGTTTATTCTAAACAATATGAAAATGTATATGTTGGCTGTCCATTAGCTATGCAGTGCTAAACTTGTAGCTTTTTTTTTTTTTCCCCTGGGCAAGAAAGAGGTTCAAAATTATCGGGAGCAACTTTTAATTGCCAAGAGGCATGCAGTATCAATGTGATTACTCCAGAGCTTGAAAAGGAATTTCTTGAGGTATAACGTGTTGTGACTTGAACATGAAGCATCATACTCTTAAGTTTTTGTTTTTCACTTTTGTTTCTCCTCCAGTTATTATTTCTTGTGCACCGTCATTTCTATTCACTTCATATACAATTCAAATGTATGATGAGTCCATTTTCTTTATGTTTATCTTTAGATGCCAAGTACAATCGAAGAATTGGAGGCTGCTATTCAGGATTGTAAATCTCAAGCTGATTCTATTCTTCGTTTGAACCGCAATGTAATAGAAGAATATGAACACCACCTGCACCGGGTTACATTTTGCCATTATTTCTAAAATTTTACTTGTGGATGAAATATTTATGTTTGCTTCACAATTTCAATTAAATAACAGATTGAAGCTGTATTCAACAAAACTGGAAGCAGACAGACAAGCTGAGAAGGCATAAAGCTGAAATAGATGAACTGAAGGCAAGTGATATTTAGATGCGTCTTTAACTAGTGCTTGGGCATTTGGCGTTGGGTTCATTTCAAGTTTGTCTTTGTTGGAAGTTTGGAACAAGGGCCTCTTGATTGCCTTAAATATTGGAGTTACTGATATTTTCTCGAAACGTTGACCCAATAATTTGCTTTGCTAAATCCTAGCCAATAATATATATGATGATGCATTTTCTTTATCTGTCTACTTAATTATGTTTACTAAAAATTGTGTCATCTTAAATTACTCGCAGGAAAGTTGGCTTCCTACATTAAGAAGACTTGTTGCTCGGATAAATGACACCTTCAGTCGTAAGTTCCAAGAGATGGCTGTTGCTGGAGAAGATTTTTTAGGTCCCATTTCAATTCTTAGTGCTGGGAGGATTCTTTTCTTTTTTTTCCTCCACTTACCCATTTTGTTATTTTTCATCCCCAGATAAGCATGAGTTGGATTTAATCAGTTTGGTATACTGATCAAAGTAAAGTTCAGGTAGCTGCACTGTGGTAACTATACACATGTTCTTGGGATTATCTATATGCATATTTTTTTGACTGATTAAGATATCTACTGTTGTATATTTCAAGAACAGTAATAATTTATATAAGAAAAACAAAAAAACAAAACAAAAGTTTCATGTTATTGTTATTCAGTATTTATTTGGTGTTCCTAATATTCTCGTCCTTCAGGGTTCTTTCTCCTTTTTTATGCACTTCAACTTCTGCTTCTTATGTTTGTTCTTTTAGTTCACAAGCTCATTTGGTTTTATCAGACAAGCTGGAGAGCTTCAAGTTCTTAGTGCCCACCAGCAATCCGGAGGGGTATTTTCTTCGATAAACTTTTGTGATTTATGATTTGCGTGCGGAGTTTTGTCTCACTGTAACTTGAATTTCCTTTTTGTAGGAGCGTTCTGTTTCAACCATCCTTTATCTTGTTTCTCTTCAAGACCTTACACATTGCCCATTCAGGGTGGTTGATGAGATAAATCAAGGTTGGTCAAAGTGTATTCTCCACCTTTTGATCTATAAAGGCACATATAGCACAGAGAATAAAAACTGTATAATGTTAACCAAACAAATTGCAAGAGAATCAGAAATAACTTTAACCCAGATGTATAATTGTTTCCACTTGTATATTTATTAGGTTGCTAGAAAATTCAGTTAATTGCTGTTGATCTAGAAGCAACTTTTGTTTATCATTTACTTGCCCCAAAAGATAGAAACGTTGCCTTTGCGTTTGGTTTCTGTGTTGATACACAGGTGTTTCCTACTTCAGAGTTGCCTCCGGGTCTAGAATACGGTGGGGCGTGCAGCATTTTGAATATAATGAATGGGTCCTTGGATTGAGCAGCCTTCTAAAGGTAAAATGATTTATTCCAAAATTTGTTAATTTCTTGTTATATATTCTGCTTATGAACTACTTGCTAAGATCTCAATTTTTCTGTGACTTCAGTTTGGAGTGGAGGAGATTGCTGGCGAAGTGTTGCAGGCCTAGTAGGAGAAACTAGAACATGATTTATGCTGTGTATAACAAACTTGACAACCACTATTAAAAAAAAAAAAAAAAAAAAAAGGAATTTCTGTGACGCTTCATTCAGTACAGCTTCCATATTATAGGAGTGGCATGCCCCAAATTTATGTTTTGTACGGAAATGTTAACATTCCTTAAATCAAATGTTTAGGAAGACAACCTTTATTTTGGTGAGTGTCCTTCCTTTTTTTTTGGGGTAGTTTAGGATTCTCGTTTTGTCCTTGAGAATTTGTCTCGCCGAGGCATTAAGTGCCCTTTTGTTTCCTAGAGCATTTTTATGACTTCAAAATATTTTACCACTTAAAAATAAATGCGTCTTTTACAATGACATTATAATCTGAAAGAAACAAATAGCAATTATAATAATATGAACAAATTTTATAAATTCCTGAAATTTTTTACCCTACCTGCCCCCCTTTAAACTGCACAATGTCAACAAGTCTCTTCCGTCCATGCCATCTATCTAACGCTAAGGTTGCCTTGATTTAATAAATTAAAACTTACTTTGACCTTAAAATTCGTAAAAAATGATGATGAAAACGCAAATCACAATTGGTTAATTTCTTACCATCATCATCATCATCATCATCATCATCGCCTTGCAATTGTTAGGCAAATACAGCTTAAACTATTTCAAATTAATACTGTATCTCTGATAAAATTTGAAAGCAAACTTAGTTTGAATTACAATCTATAAATCAAATTGCATTACAAAATACTAACAGTTTGAAGTTCAAGGGAGTTGATGTCAAAGTTTTCAAATTCTATGGACAAAGTGAAAAAGCGGCTTAAACACGGGATTACAAAAGAAAACAAAAATGTTCTAATATTAAACACCAAATGCTCAAAAACATTATGTTCATCGCTCAGCTTAAGGGCACCTTTTCATTTTCAAGCGGTATTATTTGTGACAGATAATCCAATTTCTGCACTTGCAAACAAAACAATAAAAGCAATATAAGATTAATGAGATTGTTGATAATAACAATTTTAAAAGAAGTAATAGAGGGCCTTTCTCATTCTGTAGAAGATACTTCACTGTAAACAACTCTTGAACCAAGATTACAATGTCAAGGTCTTCCTTTCTCCTGTCATCCTAGTTACTCTTTTACCATGCTTGTTTTTCAAAATATTCCCATGATGTGGCGCTCGCAAACCGAGCGGCGGAATAAACATATCAAAGATGACATATACACTTGTACTCTTATTCAAACATTTGATGGAAGCTTGAAATCAAGCATCTCCCTTATGTTTAGCCTTATTGAAGGCCCCATGGATGAGCATACGTGTGCACTTTTCCAGTAAACTCCTTTTGCCCCTGATGGCTTATTTGTTTCTATTGATTTCTGCAATATTTACAAGGCATTAACAAGTTAAACTTTAAAACTGTCTTTGTGACAGTATTTTGAGACATTATTAAATATTAGAAAAGGTGAGGAAGGAGAACATACAACAGCTGCAATCAAGTTTACAATGAGGTCTTCTTCAGCAAACTCGACTTTTCCATAGGGCAAGTGAACAATCCCGGTTTTATCTGCTCTGTACTCAACCTTTCCCTGCTTAAATTCTGCTATAGCCTATAAAAAGAAAACCCAAAATCATTCAGATAAAACCTAAAACTTGTTCTAACTTCTAACAAAGAAATCCTTATACTTTATCATAATGGTTTGGTTTGGTTGTTTCAACTTTTCCATTTCCCTCACTACATTCATTCATATGGCAGAAAAACACAAACGTTAATTGATATCGCCAACTAATGCAGATTCAAAGCTTAAATTAGTTTTTTTCCTTAAACAATTCAGCTTTCTTGCTTTGTGAAACTGAAACATATAGATTTATGTGTTAAAAAGTCTAGACCATGAAAGAGTTTCTAAAGGATCCTGTAGACCGTACCTGAGGTATGTTAGGGGTCACTGTACCAGCTTTTGGATTTGGCATGAGCCCTCGTGGTCCAAGAATTTTTCCTAGGCTAGCCACCTGAGACAATCATGAAGACATGCAACGTAAATCATCATCAACTGAACATTAAATTTTTTCCCCTTCTTTTCCATAATCGTCCAGTGGATGTTAAAGCTAAGCAATACACATATCTCAGTTACAATAAAATAACCAAAGCAACACCTTGGGCATCATATCTGGAGAAGCAATCAACTTGTCAAACTCCATAAATCCTCCTTTAATCTGCTCTATCAAATCATCCCCACCAACCAAATCAGCTCCTGCATTCTTTGCTTCTTCAAATTTTTCACCTGTAGACATAAATCTTGAATCAATATAAGCACGGGGAACACAACTTTAGTCGGCACCGAGCGTAGCAGATATTGAGAGCAATACGTTACTTTCTTAACCAGTGGTAAGAAGGGAAAACAAGCGTGAAAAAAGTTAAGAAAGAAACAAAAGGAGCTTCGTTGAAAGCTAATTGTATTTGCCACAAAAGTTCCTAAAAGTTACCGATAAATGAAATTTATTCCTTCCTTGTGGACTAGAAATTGTTACCTTCTAAATATTCCCGATGATCTCGGACATAGAGCAATGGGAGAAATCTTTTCCACCAAAAAAGGAAGGTGCTTTAGCGAACTTAAATGTCACGAAAGACCCAACTTTATTGCAGACAAACTATAGGGCAATAAGTATCCCGGAAAGGCGCATGCACCCCAGAAAAATGCAGTATTTGGAAATATACTTATATTACCATCACAGCTAACATTACCCAATCTTTTATAGACCATATCATGCAGAAAATGAGAGAAATCGCAACCAAAAACCAAAAATTCAATCAAGATGGAATAAGTGCCCTCCTTTTTTGTCCCATCACCACAGACACTGAGGCTGCGATTATTGGCCTCCTTCCGTTTATTTAATAGAATTCCATATTTGAAAACAAAACGAAGGGGAATTCGGAGTACTTCTTCGTTGCCATGCATAACATTTTGGAAATAGGTCTTTTAGTAAACAATATAACAAAAAACAATTTTATCCCGAAACATATGCTACCTTGAGTCCAAAAATCCGCCATCATGCTGTACCTCCCAACTAATGTGAAAGCACAAGGATACTAAAACCATTCAATACAGATTTTTTCCTTGTTCTAGGGTTGCGGACAACAACATGGAGGAAAAAGGGGCAATAGAAAAACGATGAAAAACAACTTCAACTACCTATCAATACAATGAGGATCCGAACAAATCAATTGTAATCTTCAAGTACTTCAATGAAAAGAGTCCGCAAGTTGAAACTTGATTCCTCCCAAGATGATGTAAGGGAGTAATCAGATATTTTATTTGCTCTTCATACTCACCCAAAGAAAACCATATCCTTGTACATTTAGCAAGCAAGAATATTAAAAATGAATAATAAGCATGGGTTATAGGACAACATAGAGAAAAGCAACAACCTTGAGTAAGAACAGCAACTTTAACAGTCTGTCCAGTTCCCTTAGGAAGATTTACCTATCAAAGAAAAAGTTTCAGACCAAATGAGAAAAATCAAAGCACTAAAGGAGACTATAAAATACGTTTTTCAACACCAAGAAAAGAATCATTAGCTCACAGTTGCTCTCAGCTGTTGGTCGTTGTATTTCGGGTCAATGTTAAGGCGGAAATGGGCTTCGGCTGTTTCCACAAATTTCGTACTCGCCATTTGCTTCATCAAAGAGATTGCAGTCTTCACGTCATACTCTTGTTTAATTTCCCTCAACTTTTGAATTTCCAAGAATCTTTTGGACCTCGTCTGACAGTTTTTAAAACACAACACAATTGAGTGCTTGATGATCGTTCACGCTAATAAAAGCATGAAAAAAAAAAAGGAATATATCTAACAAGTAAAGGAATAAAACTGAAAACGAAAAAGAAAAAGGATAACAAAATCAAGTCTTTGGAAACACACAGAAAAGACAACTTCCCCAACCGCATAAAATTCTAAATGGCCTCGTTCATGGTGATTAATTATGTAACACAACTATACACCAAAAAACAGAATTGTTGGTTTTTCAAAACTCACTAAAGACTTTATTAAGCATAAAAATTTGTTATACCATTCTGTAGGATCAAAAAACCTTTCTGAGACTACCATTCTAGCTTGATAAACCCAATACAAGTAATAATATTCACAAGAAAAAACCAAGTTTTCACTAAATTAATCCAAACACTACTATTTAACCCAAAAAAAGAGACAGAACAATGAAAGCAAATTATTGGGCATACTCTGTCAAGTGAAACAGGCAATAATTTATGATACTGAAGCCCCACAGCTGCAACAAAAACCTAAAAACCAAGCAAAACCCACATATCAAAAAAAAAAAAAAAAACCCAAAGGTCACCATTTTTTATTTTTTCAATTTCAAAATCCAATCTTTAATTCCACATACTCTATCTCTCTTAAGAGGCAAAGCAGCCTTCCCTTTCTTGGACTTCGGAACAGTCACGGTAGCCGAAGCCCCTCCAGAACCTTCCACTCCTTCCACTCCTTCTCCCTCCTCCACGGCAGCCTCTGCCACGTCAACCTCGGCCGCCGCCACGTGGCGGTGCCCGGAATAATGTCTTCTGGGAAAAAAGCCGTCGATCCATTTGTCCCTTCGCCGGAGAACAAGCGGGCAGAGAGAGAAAGTTGGTCGGGAAAGTGGGTTAGGCTTGAAGGAGATTATCATGTCCTTGACATGAACGGACGAGGAGGCTGAGGAGGTGGAGGAGGATAGCATCAGGGATGAAGGGGCAGTGGCCGTAGCGGTGGAAGCCATTGTTGAGAGAGAGTAAGAGAGAGAGAGAGGGAGAGAGTGAAAGAATGAACGATTGTTCTTCTGTTGTCTAGTCCACACATAAAATACGGAACATGTATATATATATATATATGGCAAAATTTGAAAAAGAGGCCAAAAAAAATGAAATAACATTTATTTTTTTTTTTTCACTTAAAAACACGCTTTTTTAAGTAAGTGAATTGCTTAAAAAAATCAAAAAAAAAATTAGTAAAAAAAAAAAAAAAGAAAGAAAGTGGGTGTTTTTTTGCTTTCTGTACATGGGCTTATATAGCATACTTACGGGCTACAGTATCTTATGTAAAACTCTTCTCCTATTTTCTTATCATCATCATCATTATTATATCTCAACATCATCATCAACTCTGAATCACAACAACACAAGTTAGTATGTCAACTTTAAAACTCATTTATTATGATGTATATATATATCTTTGGAGGGTTTAGTTATGATATATTTTACATGTCAATCTATAAGTATCTATTAGTACTAAAAGGGTGTTTAGAAGTATGGTGGGAAACAGTGGTTAGAACTATTTTTAATGTAGCATGCGAGAGCTTTATACTGTAGCAATTTTTTTATTTGTTACTGTAGCATGTGAGAGCTTTACACTGTTTATAACTAAGTTTGTGGTGGGAACCATGATTGCCACCACTCAGCCAAACATGGGGTAAAAAAAGAGTAATAAATGGCATTTTCTTCATATTAAGTTCATAGATTCATAGATGTCCTCTGGTTTATGTATGTAGTATGTCCCTCAATTTTGCAAGGGTTTATTTTGTCTCGAAATAAGTACCTTAGTCTAAAGTATTCCGTCTTTTTTATATAATATTAACAAAATAATTGTGTAACACTGTTTATAATTTTACAAATATTCTCTAGAACTATTGATGTGTCAACTTACCTTGATTTCTTAAAATACCGTAGACAAAATGACATAAAACTAATAATTTATGACGCATTTTTTAAAGTTTGAAAAGTATGTTTAAACCAAAGTACATAGTTTAGAGGTTTTTATAAAATTAATCTGTTTTTCATATACGATGAAGTTTATGGTACGACCTCAAATTGATGATGGTAGTCAAAATTTTGGACTAAAATACTACGACACACATTTCATAAAATAAAAATAAAAATTAGAAAGCAAAGCACTTTAGAGAAGACTGAATTGTTTGTACCTTTCATTTTTAATCTTTGCCAAAACCATCATGGCCCAATCAAAACCAAGGCCTGATGAAAGGGTAAGCAATAGGGAATAAGTCTTTCTTTCTTACTCTTTCGACCTTAGTCCCATCTTGCCAAGTTGAGGCTGTCCACTCATTGTATCTAACAACCCGTCGCAAAATTGATATAAATATATAGATAACAGGTGCGGTCTTTACTTTCAGACCATCCAATAACTTTTTTTTTTATAAGATAATAATAATACATTAATTAAACATAACATCAAGTTTTGACCATCTAATATTATCATATATTTTGTTCTAAAAAGAGATATGCCATATCGTTCACGTAGAGGCACCAAATAAAAAAAAAAGTATGAAAGATTAGAAATAGTTATGTCATATGCTTCACGTAGAGGCACCAAATAAAAAAAAAAGTATAAAAGATTAGAAATAGTTATGTTTTTTTATAAACATTATGGCTCTGTTTGAGAATCATAGTATGAACAAAAAAATTTAGTCTAAACACAAACTAGTGTTTGACAAGGACAAAAGAAAAAAAATCAATTCAAACAATTAGTACAAAATGAAATTCTCAATTCAAGCTTATTTGCTACAATAAAAACCATTCACTTAAGTTAGAAGAGTAAAAAAGAAGAGTGAAAAAAAAAAGTGAACGATTTTTATTGTAAAAATTGAGTTTAAATTGAGAATTTCAATTTGAACTAATTGATTGAACTTATTTTTTTTCTTTTAAAATTGTCAAATACCGGTTTGTGTTTAGATTAAATTTTTAGGTCCAAACTATGATTCCTAAACGGAGTCGTAATGTTTCTAAAAAAAGTAGCTATTTCAAATCTTCAATATTTTTTTTTAATTTGGTATCGTCATATTAAAGATATATTATATTCTTTTCTGGAATAAAATATACAACAACATCATATACTTAAAAGCATGTGTTATGTTTAATATAATACATCGTTAGTATCCTATAAAAATGTTATATTGACTGGACAGTCCCAAGTTAAAGACTATATATGCTCGCTAAATATATGTATATATATATATATATATATATATATATATATTTAAAGCTTGAAGAGATTCGATGATAACATACGAAACATTCTTTACTCATAATATTGTCTGATTTTGGACCCTCGTATCATTCATAGGCCGTATTAAAATGATATAAATTTTAGAATTTTTCAACAAAAATTAAAATTTAATATTAGATTATAAGTAATATAATATTAATGTAGCATTTTTTATCGAACAAAAGAAATCTCATAAAATTTTCACTTAGTTTATAAAGTAAGTTAGAACTTCAAGTTAAAATCTAAATAGTGTAGCATGTAAGAGTTTTATATTGCAGCAAATTTTGCTTTTTCATTGTAGCATATAAGAACTTTATGTTGTAACAACTTCTAATTTATTTTTCAAACAAAGCCTTTAACTAATAAAAAGTATATAATGTATCATTAAACTAAAATTTAATGCCATTACTTTTTACATACATCAGATCCACCGCTCACTTAATTAGGGGTAATTTTAATCTTATACGACTCATTAAATTTTGAGGTATTTATATTAATAACGTTTATGATAAGATTTATAAATCTATCTACAAGATGTATTGTTGTGAATAAATTTTTTCGTAAAGCTAATGAATACATAAATGCTTGTACGCTTGAGGAAGCAAGAGCTTACATGAAATACAAGCGGACTCGAAAGTATGGGGCCCCCGACTGCGTGTTGCCCAAGTGCGATAGCTTTTGTTGTTGTTGTTGACGACGACGACGACAAGTGTGGTGGGGCTCTGGCTCAGTTTAGGATTGATATACTTTTAGGATAACCATTCACTTTTGCTTAAAATAAAAGCAGAATATAAAAGCTACAATTTTTAGTTTCTTCAAATAGCTTAAAACATGAATTACTTTTTTATGTAAAGTGTTTTTGTAAACTTTTGCTAAACACTAAAGTTGTATCAATTTTTGTACAAAATACTCTTAGGAGTTCTAAAAAGAATCCCAAACTAGCCTTGATAGTATTGCATTGATAATTATAACTATATTATAATGTCATATCTCTTTTTTCAAAAAATATTACCAAGTGTTACGTCTGACCAAGGCCTCTAGAGGGCTAAAAAAGTTTTTATGTGAATTTGTAACTTTGTATTAGTTCATAAGAAGATTAGGATAATAATAATAACATGGCCACTAATAGAAATGGAGTAATGCTAATATTTTGGTAATAGTAATGAGAGGCTTAGCTGATGGAAATCTCACACTCACTGTCCACATTAACATTAAGGTATTGAATTTCACTCTTTTTTTAGTGCAATTTCAATCTATCTTTTAAGTTTAAAAAAAAAAAAAGCAAAAGAGTTAGTAATCGAGGTATAAAATACAGGCAATCTGGTATATTAACAAACCAAAGTAAATACATATATATTATCCACTTTCAATGTTGTTAGATTGAAGTTATTGCTTTAAACATTCATTAAAGCAGAAAGTTAGAAAACTTTAGACTTCTGGTTTGTTTATGAATTATAATCTTTATCAAGAGCACAAGATAAATTTATATATAGATACATATATATATATATATATATATATATATATTATACATAAGTAACATATTTGCTCATTCACAAGTAAGGTTACCATATTTTTCCTCTAAGTTATCGTCCAAGGATGATGCTTTAATATTTTCATTTATTATGAGATAAACGGATGTAATAAGGAATAAATGGATGTAATTATTATTAGTAATGTGGGCTAGGCCAATTATGTAATGACTACATATTGATTTCATTACTTTTGCATTTTATTAATAAAGAGGAATTTTCATTATTGTTTTTTATTCTAATTTTATGAATAGTTAATTATATCTAAGGTCATCAAGTATGTGACTTGATAATAAAACTCTTAGGTGAAAATTGAATTATATTCTAAATTATCCCTAGTCTGTTATTATTGTTGGGATAATGATGAATGAAAACTAGTATAAAGTTTGACTGATGATTATGTTTTACTAATCATGTGTATGAGATACTAAGTCAACTCATAGATACATATTTAAGAAATGATGTATTGGATTGACCCACTATGAGAATACTGAATGGATAATTGTCATAAGTGATTCTCATCACAATAGTATTATCCTAGTCCTCTAACCTGAAATCATCATGGTTTCCTACATGACAAGTTCTATATTTTGACACAATCTAATATTATCTTTAATAGAATGATGGAATAGATTATTATTGGATATAGAGTGAATCATGTGAGGAATATGAGTGATTAAGAAAGAATTTGTCCCTCATTCATTATGAGAAAGATATCTATGGGCCCCTCGATAAGTTAGACTGAAGAAAATGTATGGCCATACTGGAAAAAATTGATAAGGGTTATCAATATCAGTCTACTTAAGATCGGAAAATAATATGATTAAATAGTATAAGGATGACATAAACCATGCCTTATGTTCAATCAAGGTATCTAGAGACAAAAGGACTTTAATACTTATTGTGGACTAGGTTATGTCGGATTATTGGCATTCGTATAACTTGGGTAATCATAATGTCTTGCTAGAGGCCACTTATGATTTGTGGGACAGAAACAAAATTTCAAATCCACTACCAACGTTATGTGAACCTACAGGGTCGCACACTTAGAACAGACCAAGAACGAATTTTGAGTTAACTGTGTCTAGGTTCGATGAACCTGATAATGTCCAGATTCGATGTACTAGATATCTTTAGGTTCATTGAATATGACATTATCTATATTATCTGAATCATATTCGAATTACTGATATTATCTAGATTTTCTAAATCATATTCGAATTATAGACATTATCTAGATTCTCTGAATCATATTCGAATTACAGTTTATCCTAGTTAAAATCTAACTCTATCTCGAAGTCAATATATATATATATATATCTGTTTTAGGGTGTTTAGTCGAATTAAGAAGAGAAAATGCGTTCTCTCATTCAAAAAGGGCAAAGACATTAAAACCCTAAAAATTAGAGAGAATCATTTAACGCAAAAGAGGGTGCTAGCACACCAATTCGTTTTTGAGAGAGTTTGTTCGTATGGATACCTGCAGAGTACGTTACTCTAAGTAACAACGTCTGAATCCGATCCCGAATAGTAAAAGCTCGAGTTAAGGTGTCACTGGAGTGAACCCGCTCTCTCCCTTCCAGAATCTTGTCCGTTTTGTCATCCTGGTAAGATTCCATGACTTTATTATCAATCTAATCGAATTGCATGAATCCTGCGAGGGTTTTGTGGGAATTAATTTTTAATTTTTCGCTGCGTATTTAAATTACAAAATCCAACAAAACCCAACAATTAGAACTTACCAAAGTTTTGAAAAAAAAAAATTGAACTAATAAGAGTGAGTTAATCTCATTACTCGTGTCATTTGATGTTTTTGTGGGTCCAATATTTATATAACTAGATTTAGACCTAATAATTATGGGGGCGATATGATTAGAGGGCTCTCTCTTTGCATGCCACGCAAGTTGGACTACTTGGTTTATTATTACTGATTGATAACGTGTTACGTCAATTTAGTTGTTGATGCATAGGTATAGACTTTATTCCTAATTATCTCAAACAAATTTTTTTCAATAAAAAATAAAAAGGGGTAGTCGAAAGCGAAACAATCAGGGCTACTATCCCTTCTGACCAAAAAAGACAAAAAATACAAATAAAAATTAAGGCTATTATCCATCGAAATCTAAATAGTGACATCAATGTTAATAATCTTCTCAATTTAAATATATCCATTAGGATTTTTCTATAATTTTGTTCTTTAATCTTATAGATTTGCGTGTAACTGACATTCCTTCATGGACCACTAGTTTTGGACCTTAAAAAACAACCCCCACGCTCTCTCTATCTTACAAGTGTCAGCTTTTCAACTGGTTGTGGGGGCCCTTGATTTTGTACTTAGCATGCATAGAATTTAGTATATGGTCCTTATTTTTTTGTTGATTTTTCTCTCCCTCTTTTTTTTTGGAAGTTTCTCTCTCTATACATTAGAAATAGTTTGCATATGGTTGACAGAAATTTACATAAGGCTTCAAATTTTGAATGAGTACATGAGAAATTGCTATCAACGTATCCACGTTTTTTCTGTCAATCTAAGGCGCACACATTTTCCTCCACATGACTTGCTTTTTTAGATAACACAGCACTTTAAAAGCATTTTCTCCATCTTTGACAACCACAAATTATTCTCAATGAATACAATTCACTTATTTCATTGATCCTTTGATAGTAACGTCTTTAGAAACAAAAGGAAATAAAAGAAAAGAAAATTTACCATGCAATTATTGAAAATATTTATTTTTATGCTAAATATATATATTTTATCCTCAAATATATATATATTTTACAATAGTTATTGGAAGTAGTTGATTTCATGTAAAACACAAACAAGTACTAAGGTTCTTTGTGAATCTAATATTCCTTTCCTAGTTCTCTTTCACAACCAACCATTTTGAACAAGAAACAAAGAAATAAAGAAAAATCTTTTCCTATTTCATTCCAAACCTTCAACTACACCTCATATACATTTTTAGAAAGAAAAAAGAAAAAAGAAAAAAAAAAACTCCCTTCAACTACAACTCTCTAACAGAAGAAGAGAGAAATTAAGCAAAAACCGCCATAACCATGGCGGTTTCGACCTTCTAAAACTTCCAACACACTATCTCTCTTCCCTCACTAAATTACCACCACCACAAACATTCCTTTCCTCAAACCTTGATCACTTTCTCCCTCCAAACTTTTCCCGCTCCCTCTTTAACCTCCTCAAACATGACTTTCCTATCGGTTACCGCCTCTTTTCGACTGCTGTCAGCCACCGTAGGTGGTGGTTCCGATGGTGGAGGAAACGGAGGGGATGACAACGGCAATGGCAATGGCAGCGAGGGTGATGGTGGGGAGTTCCGGGACCGGAACAAGGCAGAGGCATTGACGGCATTGGCAGAGGCAGGGCGGTCCCTGGAGAGCATGCCGAAGGACTTCGCGGCGGCCATCGAGGCAGGGAGGCTGCCGGGGGACATTGTGAGGAGACACTTTGAGCTTGAGAAGTCAATGGTGTTCCGGTGGTTGCTGGAGTTTGGAGGCTTTAAGGAGAGGTTGCTTGCTGATTATCTCTTTTTGACCAAAGTTGCCATAGAATGTGGTGTTGGCATATTCACCAAGGTATATAAAATTATCATATATATTGTGTTACGTTCATGAAAAATAATGTTTTTCATTAGCTTTAATTTTTTTTTTTTTTGGTTGAATTTGAGATGAGAATGTGACCTCGATAGCTAATAAAGTCACCAGATGTCAAATTACCGTTAAGTTATATTTTTAACCATTTAGTTATTTATTTTATGGTACGTTATTTATAGGATATATAATATTGTATTATTTATGTTGGTGATTAAGAATGTTGCTGCTTAGTTTGCAGACTGCTGCAGAATTGGAACGGCGGAGGGAGAATTTCAGATAAGAGTTGGATTTTGTTCTAGCTGATGTGGTATGTCTTATATTGTCGTAAGTAACATAATCCAACTAAACAAAAAGTGATATAAAACAATATATTTATAAATTAAAAATATTCATTATGTGAAAATCATATTATTTAATTTAATTAACATAATGTCAATGTCTTAGGTGATGGCCCTTATAGCAGATTTTATGCTAGTGTGGCTTCCTGCTCCAACTGTTTCTCTCCGGCCACCGCTTGCAGTCAGTGCCGGCTCCGTTACCAAATTCTTCCACGGCTGCCCCGAAAATGCCTTTCAGGTTTCATTAATTTTTGCTTAATTATATTCTTGATGTTCATTTTGTTTCACTAATTTCACTAATCATAAACTCTAATAATCAATTAGTGGGTACAAATGAAAATGCCATGTGCAGGTAGCTTTGGCTGGGACATCTTATTCACTTTTGCAAAGAATAGGAGCAATTGTGTTACGTATGTAATTGATTAAAGATTATCTATAAACTAGTTTTAGAAGTAATTTTTAATACATAATTGGGAGTTAAAAGTATCTTAATTAATCTGTCGTTCAGCGCAATGGGGCCAAATTGTTTGCAGTGGGGACTAGTGCATCTCTGGTAAGCACATTTTGCTTTTAATTCCGACTCAAAAGTATTTTGCTTTTTTTTTTTTTTTTTTTTAAATTAGGCTTCTCAAACTAGGTCTATATATTGTTTTTGACGTATGTTATTCCATAGTGAGATAATAGATTGGCCTTATTGTTCTTGTGTAAGAAGAAAACATCCTCATCTTCTACATTTAAAGCCATTTCTATGTAGAAAAATGATAAGAATATTAGCGGTGACATTAAACGTCACGTATCAATTCTCATGAGACCTAAACATAATGCTTATAGCATTGTTAATTTATGGCTTATAGTATTTAGAGAAATCAAACGGCCGGGGGTGGGACCCACCGATCTTTGTCGGGCTCCGAGACAATGGGACCCACTGCTGTGGCCTGTGAGGAGTTCAAGTATCCTGTAGGGTAATTACCTTTTTTATTTTTTATTTTTTCATATTTACATATTGGTACAGGAGTAACAATTGAATTGATCAATGCACGGAAGGCCCTACACAAGTCGTTTGTTGGTGAAGCAGAGGATTTGCCCATTTTACCAACCAGTGTTTCCTATGGTGTTTGCATGTCCGTTTCTAGCAATTAAAGGTACGTCGTTTTTTATGTTACTCAATGAAAAAGATATGTCGTTTTTGACTTTCCAAAACTTTTATATACACACTGTATCTACACACAATAATTCAAATCAAACCCATATAAGAAAACAAAGTTATGAGGCCTGTACGTAATTTTTTGGTTTATTATAGGTACCAAATACTGGCCGGAATTATGGAGCAAAGAATTCTAGAACCTTTGTTACACCATCACAAGGTTGTGCTAAGTGCAATTTGCTTTGCTTTTAGAACTGGCAACACATTTTTGGGTTCAATAATGTAAGATTTTCAATTTTCCTAGGAATAACCCTTCAATTGTTCAACTTCTTTATTTTATTATTATTATTACTTTTAATTTTTTATGTGTTGTGTATTGTGATCAGGTGGGTGGATTAGCTCGTTGGGTTGGAGTTCAGAGGAGAAGAGGCTAGACCATAGGGTTGAGCGGCTTATTTTTACACAATTTTTGTGAAGTTAATTCTCATTTTGGAACAAAACATTTTTTTGCAATTTATATCTCATTTTGGAATCAAACTACATGTCGTTGCCTTTTGTTTTCGTTCATTGCATACTCTTTTTTCAGAGACATATATTGTTGTCAGAAAGTTAAGAATTATCAAAGATTTACTAATTAAAACTTATGGCACATTAATTTCTGCAAACAAACAAAAAAGGGTACAAATCTTGCGTAGTTAATATGAGCTTCTAGGCAAGGAAACTCATATAACTATGCAAAATGCCTACTACTCCATGAAAAGATATGATGTTTTAAAAGCCACTTTTGCCTTTCTTTGAATACGGAAATGTTGATTTTCTAATATAAGTGTTAGAATTTAGAATTCAAAGTTACAGGTGGTACATATTTGAATGCAAGGTTGCCTACTTAACAGCAATTCATGCCATGAAATTTAGCGCTTTTTTTCCCCTCCCCTGATATGATCATCGAACGATCGATATTTGCTTGGGAAACTAATTCTTAAATCAACGCTTGCTATGTTTATTATTATTATTTTTTGCAATTAGTGGTATTAGAGAAATGGAAAGTTATTTTAGCTTCTGAAGGTTATATATTAAAATTATGCTCTTACAGCGTATAAGAATACCTCTAAAGAAGCTAACAAGTCATCAAATTTTCGGTCCTTATGTTTGTTCGTCAATTAAACAATAAAGCTGCAGAAAAATAAACAAAGTGTGTACTTTTCGTGAATTGGGTAATGTCAAGCTTCACAACAAACGGAACATATCGCAATTAAGTCGGTACATGTTTTTACTTGTAGATGCTTCACCAGCTCCACCAAGAAAATTACAAAGTCCGACAAGAAAAACGTTAACAAACCAAGAGGGTACAAATGAACAGAGTACAATATGTCTCGTTAAACAAGACCAAACTCATTAAGAAGAGATTAACAGAAAAACAACAAACAAACAAGACAAACAAGGATATTAGATTGCAATACGCATAAGGATAAACAATATGCCTCGTTAAAAACCTTACTAGACAAAACCCAATGGGACAAAGTTCCAGCAAGGAAAAAAGAGTACATATTTTGGAGAACCACTGCAAGAGAATCCAAGAATGCCACCGAGATTAATGAGCAATAAGACGGGAGCAAAAGTCCGGAGCAGAATGTCATCAAGATTCGACCTGGTTTATGATGAAAATTACACGTTAATAGCAAAAGTGTACGAGGAATTGTTATTCATAGAAGTAAAATATATAATTTCCTCGCCACGCTTGAATTGCAGAAATCACAAACGCAGAGGAGAGCAGGATTGAAGCAATGAGATCCAAATGATGCGCTATGAAAAGTTGAATAAAAAATTAATAGGCTACAAAATATTATCCAATTCTTTCAGCAGAAAAAATTCAAATTAGAAGTGGTACTCAGGTAAGGGAACAAAGGCCGTGGTTGATTTCGCGAGAAAAAGAAAACGTTGAGGATGAATTCAAGCTGAAAAGAATGCAAAAATTTTAATTTTCTACGAGTGATATGTATTGTTCTTGATCATGAAAATGTCTGTTTAATAACTACATCTGAAAATTAGCATTCCATCAAGCTCAAGGGGCACGTAATATTTTTTATTTTGAAGTTTAATTGTACTCTGTTTGCTGCAGAACATGAACGTGAAGAATTGTTTATGGAAAAAAAAATTTAATTTTTTTCTTTGCAAAAAAAAAAAAAATGAAAACATTTGAAAACAAAAGAAGAAGAATTTCTCACCCCACAAAGATTTGAATATGAGAGCAAGAATATAAATGCATAATAACTTAAAACAAAAGCTTGCTTATTAAGCTTGTGCCAATTTGTTTGTCTTGTATAACAGTAAAATTAAGCTTAAGCATTGACAGAAACATATAAATTAATGGTGATGAATACCTGAACAAGTGGCCTAGTGTGAAATGATTATTTTCGAGAACTCAAACGTATACGCAAATCTGGGATGTGAGAAATCTTGCCCCAGTCTGCACCCACATCCTGTTGGCATCAATGGAATAACGTGGAACAGTCCTCGATCTCCAGCGTCCGTAGAGAAGTGAGGTTGCACATGTTTCTAGGCAGTGCTTTCAAATCGGAGCATATCTGTTGTGCGAAAAAGAATTAACACATAGAGATCAAGAAACTGAATAAAGCCTTTGGTTGAATTCACAGAGAAAACCACGAGAAGTTTTATTTAGTTTTATTTCTATACATGGAGTTTTACAACACTCACACTCTACCTTCTTGGCCTATTTCTCTTCTCTTTTTTCTTATGTTTCTTCACTCTCTGGTAACTAAAACAAGTAATGCCGCCCTTAGCATTTATTATTACTACTACCGACTAACTAATGCTGTTTTAACTAATAACACCCTCTAACAAACTAACTAATTCAGGTACACCAAAATTACAACAATACCCTTGAATATTGAACCAATTATCCTAACAATCTCCACCTTGGTTCTATATTCATGACATCACAGTACAATTGAATTTTGGTTAGCGCCTAGATGGTACTTCTACTATCCCCAGTAACTTCAGGCTAGGATTGAACTTGGACGACGGTAGCGCCTTTGTTAGCATATCTGCAGGATTATCTTCAGTTGCTACCTTTTAGATTGATACAATCCCTTCTGCAATTACATCTCTAATAAAATGGAACTTTACATCCACATGTTTTGTTCTCTCATGATGGACTTGATTCTTGGTTAAGCATACTGCACTATGGTTGTCACAAAAGACAGTTGCTTCTCCTATCGTTTGCTGAGTAAGTAACTCAGACAAAAAACCTTTAAGCCAGATGGCTTCTTTGACAGCTTCAGTGACTACAACATATTCAACCTCTGTAGTTGAGAGTGCTACAATAGGCTGTAAATTAAACTTCCAATTAACAGTACAACCATACAACTTGAAGACATACACAGTTTGAGACTTTCTTGTATCAATATTGCCTGCAAAATCCGAATCAGCATACCCCTCTATGACTTTGTTTATTGACTCCATCTTAACATATTTTGGCCCATAACTGCATGAGCCACACAAGTAGGGGTGGCAATAATTGTGTTCGTGCCGTATTCGTGTCGGCACTTTTACAGCACGACACATTTAGCCCGAACACGAACACGACACGATTAATAAATATGCTAGAAATGCAAACACGAACACGACACGCCTATGGCACGCGTAACATGGCACAACACGATTAACACGATTATTAAACGTGTCGTGACGGATTGACACGATGACAACATGCATATGACACGTTTATGACCCAATTAACTAAAATTTAAAAAAAAAAATTAATTTTTTTTTTAAAAAAACCAATAAAGAAAATTAACAAAAACACAATATCTAATTAATACTAACTTACTATAAATATTTCAAATATTTTTATTTTTAAGTTTAAATGTATAATAAACGGGCGGGTCGTGTTGTTTCGTGTCAACATGTTTATGGCCCGTTTAATTAAACGTGTTAAGGTGTGTTTAGCGTGTTAACACGAGTCCAGTCCATTTATTTTTGTATTATTCGTGCCAACCCATTTATAGCACAATTAATAAACGTGCGGTCCAAACCCGTTTATCTCGTATCATTTTCGTATCGTGTCATCGTGCCGTGTCCAAATTGCCGGCCCTACATACAAGTATCTCATAACCCATTTGACAGCTTCCCAATGATACTTCCCAGGTCTTGCCATAAACCTGCTTATCATGCTAACTGCATAGGCAATATCTGGCCTACAACACACCATTGCATACATGGTACTTCCCACAGCACTTAAGTAAGGTGCCCTTTCCATATACTTGAATTCTTCTTCAATTCTAGGTTCTTGTTGCACAGTTAGTTTAAAATGTTGAGCTAGAGGTGTAAGAACTAGCTTGGCATGTGACATATTAAATCTCTTGACCACTTTCTTTAAGTATGTCAACAAGTAAAGTTCTCCCTTGCTTCTGTCCCTCATAATTTCCATTCCCAATATCTTGGTTGCTAGGCCAAGATCTTTCATTTCAAATTCGATCCTGAGCAGATTCTTCAATCTCACAACTTCCCCAGCATCCTTACTGGTTAAGAGCATATCATCCACATATAGCAACAGGTAAACCGGTCTCTTAACTGCCTCATTTTTCATATATATACATCAATCATATTTACTTCTTAGAAAGCCGATCTTCATCATGAACTCATCAAAACGTTTATACCACATTCTTAGGGATTGTTTTAAACCATTTAAGGATTCTTTTTAACAAACACACATTCCCTCCGTCTCCTTTCTTAATGAAACCATCTGGTTGTTTCATGTAGATTGTCTCATTCAATTCACCATGTAAGAAGGCTGTTTTTACATCCATCTGTTCCAACTCCATACCTAACTGATTTACCAAGGCTAGCAATACCCTAATAGAGCTATGTTTTACTACAAGAGAGAATATTTCTGTAAAATCTATTCCTACCTATTGAGTAAAACCACAGGCTACTAACCTTGCTTTAAACCGTGCGTTCTCTCCTCCTAGAATTCCTTCCTTCTTTTTGAATATCCACTTGCAACCTACAACCTTCTGATTTATTGGTTTATCCACTAGTTGCCAGGTTCCATTCTTCTGCAAAGCATCCATCTCCTCGACCATTGCTTCTTGCCACTTATCACTATCTTTGCTATTCATTGCCTCATCATATGACATAGGTTCTGTGTCCTTCTCAATCTCTTGGCCTACTGTAAAAGCATAAGAGATCAAGTCTGCTTGACCATACCTCTCTGGCGCCTTATGACATCTTTGGGTTCTATCTCTTGCCAACTTGTAGCTGTCTAAGGCAGTTTCTTAAGGGATATCATCTTGTTGCTGCTCCTTTACTTGGTCTTGTGTTGAGCTAGTGTCACTTTGCCTTTGAATTCTGTTAAGCTCCACCTCAAGCTCCAATGTATCTGTATTACCCTTAATATCTGAAACATATAGATCCTTTTGGACCAAATTTGCCATTTGTTTCTCATTAAAGTACACGTCCCTACTAATAATATACCTCTTTTGTCCAGGCTCTAAGCACCATAACTTGTACCCTTTCATGCCTTTAGGATACCCAACAAATATGCACTTTAGAGCCCTTGGATCTAGCTTATCCTACTTGACATGTGCATATGCTATGCATCCAAACGTTTTTAGTTTGCTGTAATCAACTGGCTTACCACTCCACACCTCTTGAGGGGTTTTAAAACCCAGTGTCATAGAAAGACATCTATTAATTAGATAGACAGCTGTACTGACTACTTCAGTCTAAAAGGTCTTTGGTAAACCTGCATTGCTGAGCATGCACCTCACACGTTCAAGTATGGTTCTATTAAACCTTTCAGCCAACCCATTCTGCTGTGGTGTCTTCCTCACAGCAAAATGCCTTGCCATCCCTATATCTTTATAGTATTGTGAAAACAAATCAGCACAATATTCTAGGCCATTATCTGTTCTTAACTTCTTGACCTTCTTGCCTGCTTGAGTTTCAACGATTAGTCTTCACTCCTTAAATTTTTGGAAAGCATCATTCTTTTTCTTCAAGAAGTATACCCATAGTTTTCTTGAATAATCGTCAACTATGGACAAGAAACACTTTGATCCTCCATGAGACACAATCCTTGAAGCCCCGTAGAGATCTGAATGAACATAATCTTGGATTCCTTTTGTCCTATGTTCTGCTATAGTGAATTTGAGCCTCCTTGCCTTTCCCAAAACACAATGATCATAGAAACTAAGTGTCTCTATCTTATCTCCACACAATAGTCCCTGTTTATATAATTCTTCCAGACCTCTTTGACTAACATGGCCTAATCTTTGATGCCACAATTGTGTCTTATCATCCTCTTCACTAATCGCATTCATAGATCCCCCAATTACTGTCTTGCCTATCAAGGAATACAACCTATTTACTCGAGTCCCTTTCATCACTACCAATGAGCCTTTATAAATCCTTAGATTTCTAGTTTCGCATTTATAACCATATCCCAATTTATCAAGCACACCTAGAGAAATCAAGTTCTTTTTAATTCAGGAACATACCTGACATCTTGAAGAATCCTTTTAGCTCCATCGAACATTTTAATCCTCACGGTTCCTACCCCTATGACTCTGCATTCTTTATTATTCCCCAGCAACACAATTCCATAGTAAGCCAATTTAAGAGTTTTAAACCAACTCTTGTTTGGGTTCATATGGTATGAACATCCTAAATCAAGAATCCTTTCCTTGCTAGATTCTTGATCAGACACAATCAAGATCTCAGCACTTTCATAACCGTCTTCAGCAATGGCAGCATCATCGGACTCCTTAACCCTGTTAGTTGTCTTTTGCTTTCTCTCAAGGCAATTTCTTTTAAAATGCCCCTCCTTGTGATAGAAAAAACATTTTCTCCTCACCTTGGACCTCGACCTGGATTGACCTCAATTCTTGAATTCACGTTTCTCTGATCTTCCACGAACCATTAAAGTTTCAGCATGGCCCTCTTCCTTCTTGATTTCTCCATATGTCTGCAGCTCTTTGGAATTTAGAGCAGCTTTGACCTCAGCCATAGTAAGAGACTCTTTACCATACAACATTGTATCCACAAGGTGCTCATACCTTTTTGGCAGGGAGCTAAGGAGAATAATTGCTTGGTCTTCATCTTCAATCTTCACCTCAATGTTCTTTAAATCCAGAGTGATCTTATTAAAGTCATTTAAATGTTTCTTTAAAGACTTTCCATCATGCCTCTAAGGGCATAAGGCTGTTTCTTTAGGTATAACTGATTTACCAAGGATTTCTTCATGTACAGCAGTTTCAATTTTCCCCAATTCCAGCAACAGTGTCTTCATCGGCAACTTCCCTGAGAACTTCATCTTCAAGACTCAACAAGATCGCACTGTGAGCCTTATGAAGCAGGTCTTCCCAAAGTTTTTCTTCTATCTTCACCAGTGCCTCTTTTGACAACGCAACATTGAGACCTTGATGAACTAACAGCGCCTTCATCTTTAATCTCCATAAACTAAAGTCGTTTGTGCCTGTAAGTTTCTTGATTTCCAATTTCGCCATTGCCATTGTCGTGCTCTCCAACTGGCCTTGATGCCACTTGTTGGAATAAAGCCTTTGTTTGAATTCACAGAGGAAACCACAAGAAGTTTTATTTCTATACATGGAGTTTTACAACACTTACACTCTACCTTCTTGGCCTTTTTCTCTTCTCTTTTTTCTTATGTTTTTTTCACTCTTTGGTAACTAAAACAAGTAATGCCCCCTCAGCATTTATTATTACCACTACCGACTAACTAATGCTATTTTAACTAATAACACCCTCTAACAAACTAACTAATTCAGGTACACCAATATTACAACAATACCCTTGAATATTGAACCAATTATCCTAACAATATCCAAATAGAAAGTTTCTTAAGTCTTCTCAGTTCGATGATCCACTCTGGAAGTGTCTTAAAACTGCAACGCCAAATGTAGAATTCCCTCAAGCTGGTGAGGCATCGCAGCTCATAGGGTAGAGATTCAAGGCTTGGAAGACAATCAAGTCTTAGGTACTACAAGCTTGTTAGGTGCTCCCACGTTATTTCATCAGCTGCATTGTTGTTGAATTCTTTCATGCCGACAATGAACAGTTTCTTCAATTTAGAGAGAGGAGTTAAAAAAGGAAGCTGGGTGAGGATTTAATGATGTGGATGACGATGCTTCATCTACAGTTGTTCTTGTCTACAATGGCAAATGTTCAGCGGTCATCGTTAAAGTTTCTTGGAACGGCTGCAAGCTATAGGAATCCAGGACTAGGCCTTCTTCTAGAGGTGGAAAACGTGGCAAGGAAACTAGCTTGGGGCAGTCATAAATGAATAGTTCAGAAAGACAAGGAAGCATGTGATTCTCATTACTTTTCACTTCTCTCCACCATCTCCTTAGCCGATGCAACTCTATAAGATGGAGTTCTAGTAAGGACGGGAAAAACAATGCTGGTGAGGAACTAGAATCATCCTTCATATTTTCTAAAACATATTCTAGCTTGGTCATGTCTTCAAGTACAAGTACCTTGAAAGAAGAGGAGTGATGCAAAGGAGGCTAGCGTATGCAATTTGGACATCTCCGTAAAACAAGTTTCACTAGTTTGTTAAGCGATAAAGGCACGTCCGGTATGGTGCCTCCCCGATAACCACTAAGAGTCAATCCTCCAAGAATTATGTGTGGTTTGGGGCGTGTAACTAACTCCTCATGTCCTTTAGATTCCATTGTACCAATCTCCCAATCTAATGCCAAGGATTGAAGAAACTACTTCTCCTCCAAACGAGCACCCACAACATCCATATCATCTCACAAATTTTTAATGTGAAGCTCTCCTCTCAAGTTGTTTAGTGAGCTCAACTCCTTTAGCTGCCCTACGTGGTGTAGAGGGAGAGGGAAAGCATCCTTGCTCAACACAAATTGGGATAGAATTTGAAGCTGAGTAAGCTGACCCAATCCTCATGGCATATGGGTCAAATTGATGCAGCCATCAATTTCGAGATGCTTGAGGTTGATTAGATTCTTGATGTCTCTGGGTAGCTCTTTCAAGTGCGAGGCACAAGGAGAGTTTTAATGTTTGCAAATTCAGAATCCTTGTAATTGACTGGGGCAACACAGTAATCTTCACATTTCTAGGAAGATTGAGATATCTAAGGTGCTTTAACTCGCCAATGTGATCTGGCACTGTTTCAATCTTGGAGTTATGAAGATCCAACATGCGCAAAAATTTCATATTAGAATTGATTGCATCACAAATTTCCTTGCTTAAGCTCCCCTTAATACTTCATTGACAAGGGGAAAGGATTGATGGGATTCTTGCGATGCCTGTGTGGAAGAAAGCTGGAATTTGCCTCAGTGAAGATAATGTAACATCAAATAACACATGACGAGGAAGATCATCCACATTAAATTGACGATCCAACTTAATGCATTCCTTTCCTGCTAGAGTGGTTGCAAGGTCATGCACCATAAAAGGCATTTTGCATTTTGTTGCTTTGCCCCACATGTCACTTTCAAGTATTTCATAGAAATCTTCAGTAAGCAAAGACGTAAAATGTTGTCCATAACCCACATCCTTCGGATTTTGGCTTCGGTCTGAAAAATCTTGAATAAAACCTTGTGCTTTCCAAAGCTTTATTAGTGTTTGCATATCAATCTAGTGACCTTTTGGAAATAAGCCACAATAAGCAAAACAATCCTTTAAATAGGATTAGTGATGATCAAAACTTAGTTTGAGTATTTGATATATCCACGATTCATGAGCAATAAAGCTGAAGAAAAGATCCAGAGCAGAATCCCACCAACAATATTACCCCTGGTTTAAGTTGAAAGTTTCAAGTTAATAAAAAAAAGATTACCCTAAAAAAATTAATTAAAAAATAGAGGAAACCATATTCACAAGACTAGAAGTTTATAGTTTCCTCTCTACACTTGAGGTGCACAGATATAGAAAGAGCACTATCAAATACTTGTCGTTTATGTTGGAAAACAATGATAACAGAGTGTTTATTTTTCAAAAATTTTCTGTGGTTTTACCTCATCAAAACGATGGCTTATAGGGCGTTTGGATTGCTTGGTTCAAACTAAAAACATTAATGTGGTCTTTACCAATGTAAATTAATACTAAAATTTTTAGTCATTAAAACATAAAACTTTTATATGCTATAATGCCAAAAGAAAAAATGTGCTGCTTATGGTGTTATGGTGTTTATCATCGGTAATGACATAAATTCTTGTCGTCGTTATTCTACAAAAGTTTTCATTCGTTTCATCACACAAACGACATGCCGTAATCCCCCCCACATGTCGTTTATTACCTCAAAAAGTTTGTCGTCGTTTGTTTCATAAAAACTACAATACGTTTTCTCAGGTCCGATTGATGTCGTTTGCAAGATAAACGACGTGTCATTAGCATACTTTTGTCCTGCAAAAATGTTGTCGTTTTTATCGAACGAGTATATAACAAAAAATTAGGGCTCAGAACCCTGCGAATACGCATAAACCCAAGGCTCAACAAAGGATCAAAACCCTAGTTTCCTTCTTGCAAGGAAGAAGCTTCAAATTGAAATCCCCAGAGCCAGAAGGGAAGAGAGATGACGCAGAAAAGCAATCTATTCAAAGGCCAACAAAAGAGAAAAACTATCCCTCTCAATCACCATGGAAAAGTTCCTCATACTCGCAAAGGTATTACCTTTATCTCCTCCTTGGCAATTAGCCTGAGGAATGTCGAATTGAGCAACTGAAAGAAAGAAATTCCTTTTCTTTTTTGGTTAATTATTTGCAGGGAAGAGATTCGTAAAGCCTTTTAAGTCTACGAGCGAAATGGACACTGATCGAGTATGTCCCAATTTCTCCTCTTTTTTTTTGGTTTTTCGTCAATATTTTTTGGATTATAGTTGATTTTTAAGATTTTTGAATTCCCAGCAGATGAAGGTTAAGAACTATTCTTTTTTCTTAAAGGCTTATTTTAGGAAAAAGCTTTGGGTTTTAATCTGCTACATTTTTGTTATTTGTATAAATCTGTGAAATTTATGTAATGGCTTGGATTTTGTCAATTTGTGTGTGTGGAATTTTGCTTGATCTTTGTGACTTTGTGAAAGTAATGCTTTTATAGTGTTTTTTTTTTTTCTTCTTTTATAGTTGGTTTAAATCCTAAATGTAGCTAGGTGGTAGTGGATTAGTTGCTAGAAACATTCACTTGTTTGGTGATTTTTCGTTGTCAACAATGGATATTGTTGCTCCGAGTTTTGAATGATCCCTGCATCCCTGTCTTAGGGGATTAGTAAGTGAATTTGCAATAGTCAGAAAAGGCATTGATTTTAGAGAAAGGCTTTGAATTATATGTGCTACATTACATTTATGTTATGGCCTAAAGTTGTGCACTTTGTAGTTTGGCAAATACTCAAATTTGTTTTGTGTCAAATTTTGCTTGCTGCTTTTATAAAATGGGGAACCTTTTTCTGTTTGAGCCCTTTATGTAGCTGGATGGAAGGTACAAGATTAGGTTTTGCAAGAATTGGGTAGTTGTCCAATCACTCATACTAAATTGTACTTGAAAACATTTTTGTGTTCTTTTTTGTTTGATTGGGACTTGAGTATGAACGGATATTCTTTATCTAATTGATGATCTTTAGCGCCCAATTCAGTTTAATGGTGATTAGAGTATGAAGTTGAACAGTAGATTGTGAAAGTACAAATCTTTGAACCGTGTTCGTTATTGTTCGAATTATGTAATGTCAATAGATTTGTCAAGATTGTATTTTTAAGTCTTTAAAGTTTGCATTATTTCTTTTCCGTACAAAATGTGAATCACGGAGGCCTTACTTTTGATTTAATTGTAATCAGGAAGTGACAAAGTTCATAAACCACTGCAACGAGATGAAGGCAGCCACCGCTGCAAATAAGGAGGGTGGCCAACTAAGCGTTGTCAAACCGCCGCCAGAGGCACCAAACAAAAAGAAAAAATCAACAGTAGAGACTGAAAGCGGCGGAAACAAATAGTTGAGGACAAGCATGGGGAGAGGCATGGACATGGAAGGATATCCCGGACGCCTGTGTGTCAAATAGTGCTCTTTTAAAGGAAGAAAATGTTCTTTTTCTAAGCTTCTGCTTAGCACCTGTACGATGTAAAATCTTGAAGCAATTTTGAAAAGGGTTTTGGATACTTTTTGATTATGTTACTTTTTACTTGTTCATGTGTTTTTTGGCATTGAAATTATGAAAGAAGTTTTGAGCCAAGAGAGAGTTGTTAATAGTTGAGGATGTCTGGTTGTGTTCATGGAATCTTTAATTATCATCTTGAAGGCTACTTCTTTTCTCTGTTGCCTTCTATTGGGAGGGTTATTTCTTTTGATCTTTTAAAAGCTCTCAGATACAAAATATATAATAATAAAATCACAAATAAAACATTCAAAAGAAATAAGCTAAAAGAGGAAGAAAACAACTCCAACAAACTACTTGCTGCCTGCTCTTGGGGTTCTTAGCATTAAAAGATGCACAAAATATCAATTTCTTAATCTTTGTTCGTCATTTTGGTGGGCAAGATAAGAAAATTGACTTGTCAGTCCTGTGCAGCTTCAAACCATTTAATTATGTTTATGTTGAATAAAAAAAGAATTAAAATTTAACTGAACTTAATACTAAGATCTCACAGTCTCTTAAACTTGATTACATAAAAATTATACTGTAATTATTTTAGAAGAAAAGATGTTTGTAAAGAACAAAATTGGAAGGGAAACAATATTCAATTATCGGCAGGGCATGAGGTGACGCATGAGAAGAAGATGAGTGGATCTCGGTCATCAAACTGACGGCCCAGGTCCACCTGCCCCTCATAGCCATGTGTCTTGTTTTACATCACGTGAGGACAGTAGAAGTAACATTAGGCAAAGATCACGCACGTGACATCTAGAATTGTCTGCACATGTTAAGCATGGCTTCACATTTTGTGTCTGGCAAAATTGGTTTCGATCATTTTTTCAATTATAAATAGTATAAAATTTTTACATATTATAATAACAATAAAAAATTACTATAGTATAAAGCTCTTACATATAACAATAAAAATAGTTCTAACCAACGGTTCTCACCATCCTTCCAAACACATTAACAGTAAATTAATTGTTTTTGGTTCCCCTTCAAAAAGAACAACAATGTTGGATCAAAACATATGTAACAAAAAATATATATTTTTTAATTTAATTTCCAAACGTACGAGACTTTCGAATTATAAGATTATGATATGGTTCACCATTTTTGTCATCAAGCAGGAGTGACGAAGCCATAATTTATTAGTAAGAGTGCCATAAGTTTTTTTTATTAAGATTATATTAACAAATAAAAAACTATTAGTTTAAGAGAGAACACATCTAATTTATTCACATACGTACTATATTAAAATTAAAATCACTATGTATATTAAAAAAATAAAAAAGCTTGGCCCCCTAGTCCCCCTGTCTCCGCCGTTGTTACTGAGCATTTTACCAGTTCTATTATACTATTTCTTATTGTTGTTGTTATTTTTTTGGGGGATGTTGTTGTTATTTGGGGAAATGGTACAACTTTTGGAAAGAAAACTAAAAGATTAATCTACGACTTTATTCAATACTTTTGAGTGATCCTTATAAATCTGTCTATTTGTGATTTCTTTCTAGGTAAATCATCAGGATAAAAAAAAATAAAGAAAAGTTCTTTAGATTTAAAAAAAAAAAAAACTTTTGGGAAAGAACCATGAAGATTCCTCAAGACAATTAGTACATCTTACACGGAGGAGTAATTTTCTCCATAGTATGACAATTTCTTTCTTTCTTTTTTGGCTTTTACTAATGAGCAAAATGTTCTCCAGTCCAATCTTTCTTCTTCCTGCTAGTTTATTTATTCACTTACTAATATTTTTTTCGTTACATCTATTTATTGTAATGTTGGCTTAGCTAGCCGTTATTCACTTGAATGCATCCTAACTAACCACAATGAGTAATAAATTTCCGTACCCTTTGTTAGCTTAGATTTGAGAGTAATGTTTTTAACTCCAAAGGGGGTTTCTTCAGTTTTCATATCACGCATATTGTTATGTGGCTATTAATTTTGGTCGACAATATACAACAATAAATGCATATGTATAAATGATCTTGGCTTCTTGGGGCCCTCATGACCTTCTTCTTACGCTACAAAAAACCAGATATTTTATGATGGTTATATATTAGACATTTAAAACTACATTAAAAGAAAGCAGAAACGAATTCTTACATATCTATTTAAAAGGATATTATAAACTTGGTTTTTTTTCTCTTTTACTTTTTTATCATAATTAGGTAAATACTGCATAATGTGTACATGTCTTTTACTCTCTAGACTCTGTTAATAATGGCCGCTACATCTTTTCATCCAATAATAAATTCACTTATTAATTCTTGTGGATTGTGATATAGAATTTAAACATTTTCGCATGTCAATCTTTATCTGATAAATTAAAACATTGGCGATCACTTTTAACTGTGATAACTGCATTTTTTTTTTTGTTATTTTTTTAACTAAAAAGAAAGTTATGTTGAGTATTCAACTGGGCAATGAAAAGCGAAAGAAAATTAGTGCTACGTGGCAGCCTTTACTCATAAACACAACAGAAATTTTCAGGTTTAAGTAACATAACGAATGTTGTTGTTCTTGTTTTTGCTAGGTATTCTTCTTCATAAAACGGTTACATTTGTTTTGTATAAGGTAAACGAAGAAGAAAGTAATTGACAAGTTTTATCGTGGCTTACACGACTTGGAATCATCATATATATATATATATGTGTGTGTGTGTGTGTGTATAAATAGGCGTTTTATTCGCCCAAGTAATATGATGTCGAATGCGATCTTCTCTGCCTTCGCGTAGGCAGCGCCAGCATCCCCAGATTCAACGGCCCTTCCGGAAGCCACGAAGACTGCTGGGCCGTAGCAGTCGAGGCCCATCTTGAGACGAAGAGTACGGCGTAGTTGTACCTCTCGAGCTTGGTGAGGTCCATAAAGCTCATTGGCAATCCGCTTGAGCTTCTGCTCGCTGCTTTTTGTAACGACCATGAATTTTTAAGTGAAATTAGTTATGTTAAATTTAATTATTAAGTGTGTTAAGTAAGATTTTGATATTAATTTCAGTTATTTAAAATTTTGTTGCATTTGTTATATTTAAAAAATTTGATTTTTAGTTTTAAAATACCAAATAACATTTTAAATCATATTTCCCTATACTTACAAAAGTGTCCTTGAGCCCCTTTTATTTTTTTTCATTTCACTCTCCCTCTCACTCTTTTTTCCTCTCTCTTGCTCTCCCTCCCTCCTGTGACTCTCTCTTCCTTCTCTTCTTCTTTGAATTTCTTGCAGATTTGGGGCGGGAATCGAAGTTCAAGCCAGAAAATCTCCTTCAAAAACATCTATTGAGGTTAGCTCTTTCTGTCTTTCTTTTTCAAAACTTCAAGCTTTATTCTCAAATTTTCAATTTTTCCTTGAATGTTGAATTCGTACCTTCTTAAGCTCAAATAATGTTCAATTTGGGTTATGGAATCTATTTCGTAGCGAATCTAAGCTTTGTTTGAGCAAAAATAAATATAATCAAGTTTTTACATTTTTGTTTGATTTTCAAATCAAAAGTAAAATCGTGTTTAAATTTGAGGATTTTGTTTCTAAAAGGTTTAGAGTTATTGTCTTATGTTTTTTGCATGTTTTCTGGCCTTGAAATAGTGAAAAAAAGATTTAAAATGAGATTTGAGCTCGAAAAAGCCAAGGCTTGAATTCTAGAATTGTTTAGATTTTGACAGATCGACATGCTAAATTCAAGAGATTGATAGGCCAGATTCATATCTTCGACAGGCCGAACTCAAGAGACTTCGACAGGCCGGACCTAGACGGTTGGTAGGCCAAACAGAGTTGTTCGGTAGGCCGACTGAACTTTAGAAAAATTACTGATTTCCACCAATTTTCACTGTTTAAAGCATAAATAGAGACCTTAACCTTGTGCTATGATTTTGTGAACATAAATGGCACACTAAGGGTCCGTTTGGTAAAGAAATTTGAGTTAATGTGATTTGAATTAGAATTTGAGTTAGTGATTTGAATTGTCATCCGAATTTACATTTGGATGTGTATTTAAGTTTTAATTTGAGTGTAGAATAAAATTAGAATTTGTGTTTGGAGAAGTAGTAAAAGTAGTTTTTGATTTATCAACAAATCTAATAAAATCTTAATGATAATTATCTTCAAAAATATGCAATATGGACCTTAATTTATTCATCTCTTCACTAGAAACATAATAAAAAAAGAATTATCTCAATAGAATAACAAATGAAGAAGTTTTTTCCTCAAATATAAGAGAGAGAATTTAGTTTTTACTGTAGCAGAGATATCTGAGTATCAAAAGTTTAGGGGGAGTCAGAACTTCGAAAACTTAGATTCTTGATACTCAAAGGATTCAGATTTTAGGTGAAACAAACATGTATCTAAAGAATTCTTAATACTCGAATTCAAATTTAAGTTTAAAGAATCTAAAGAATACTCGAAACAAACAGCCCCTAAGACACCATGAGTTAGTATAGCATTATAGAATACTCTAAGTTAGATAGTGACAAATCTAGTTCATATCTAAGATTGCCTGTGGTTTCATGAAGCTAACATATAACGAGATGGGATTGCGGTGCTTGTACTTTTGTATGGGATAACAAGGTAGGACTTCTTTGTCTTTGTTAGCCATGATTTTAAAAAAGGTTTTGGCCACAAAGTGTCTTCCTTTGAGAATGTTTTAAGGAATGATTGAAAGGAATTTATCGATTATTTTCAATGACTGTTGAACAATGAAATGACCATAATAAATAGAATAAATAATGTTAATGAAACCATTCAGTAATATGAGACTTGAATAATGACATAGAGCTGAACGTGTCGCAAACACCATTTGGAATGATGTATTAAGGTATGATGCCATACTCAGAGATCGGGTCGTGTAAAGAGCGACCTTAGGGACAGGTCTCAAAACCCAGCTGAGCCACTATGGTGGTGATTGTAACAGCTTTATCTAAAACTAAATGATGAGACTATTTCCGGATGAATAATGGACTAAATGGTAAGAATGAAATTAATGAATTTTATTTGCTGCATTTTATTATTCTTATGATAATAATGATTTTCATCAGTCTTGTAGTAATATTTATTTAATTTTCATTTAATTACCTACCTACCTTTGTGGTAAGCATTCACGTGATGATGACTGCCGATGAGATTTCAGCTTAGCAATTTAATTTACATTTATTTACCTTTATATTCATTTACTCTGTTTAATTAATCTTATTTAATTTAACGATCCTCCTCCATTTGCGGGTCGTTACACTCTTGGCGGTAGCTGCGGTGGACAAGGGGGCAAGAGAGTGGTGGCTAGGCGACGAAGAGCGTGGGTAGAAGCTTATCGGTGGTTTGGGTTCTAGTGGCTATGGAAGATATTGCTGGGGATTTAGGAGATTTGGATTTTGGATTTTGGTGTTTCTATTTTCTGTCGATTTCTTCAGAATCTTTCTTATTCTTTCTGGGGTTTTCATTTGGCAATAGATCTATGCCTCTTTTCCGACTCGTGATGACGCGAGGTCGCTGTTGATCTGCTCCTAGCCCAAAATTCAGTTTGTTGCCCTGCTCCCTGTGCGATTTCGCCGTTGTGCCAGATGATGTTGCAAACGTCCTATCGTAATATATGAAATTCTCAAACCAGAGCAGAATGTTAAACAATTTCCTACAGCTGTTGAACTGCATCTAGCCCAAAATCCAGTTTGTTATCTGCATCTATTATAATGATTGAATTGATTTTATATGCTTAAATATGCAAGACAATCAAAATTTATGCTTAGATATACACAATACAGAAAGGGTACGTCGCAAATAAATATTTGTAATGTTAAGTCCCAAATTGTTACGTCGTCCATTGTAGAATGCAATCCGTACGAATTCTCAAATAGAATAGCCCTCAAGTATATTACATAATTTCAATTTCTCCAGTCAATTGATCATCATCACATGTAATAACCGGTAGCTGAACAATTACACTCCCATTATGTGACTAAAACAACCTATTGTCAACAAACAAAAGTTACTTTACTTGCTCAATAAAGTGACATATAGGGGGCGGATCCTCTGTCCGGGTGGAGTTATAGATATATATTGTATATATATATCCAGATCGATCCCTTAAGTGTCTTTTTGAATATTCTTCAATCTCTCGGCTTTTCATGGAACGTGAGAAGCAGTTGAACAATCATCTGTTTTGGGAAGAAATCGAAGAATTTTTTGTTCATATATATATATATATATATCCAGATCGATCCTTTAAATGTCTTTTTGGATATTCTTCAATGTTCCAGCTTTTCATGAAACGTGAGAAGCAATTGAACAATCATCTACTTTGGGAAGAAACCGAAGAATTTTTTGTTCTAGAAAGTTATCCTATAGATGCTATATTCATGGCTGTTCGAAAATACAAATCATAGTATTCATTCTAATGTCCATGGAAATGAAAACCAAGAAATACTTTTTCTCAAAATATGGACAAATGGAAGCAAATACCTGCAAATGGGCTAATGGGAGGAAAAATTAACAAGAACATTTGGAACGTTTATTTCTAAATAGAAGAGCCGTTTCCTTTTGCAGGTAGTGTTCCATCGATTATGTAATAATCAATATTTAATTGATTGGTCTGAGGTTGTTGTCAAAAAAGGATTGGTCTACGTCACCCTCAGTACCATATATATATATATATATATATATATGCATATATTCAAAGAAGATAAGGTGGGGTAACCTAACGTCACTCTGGTTATGTAAATGCCGTTTTTCTTTGTCCATTTCTTCTTCCACACAGTCAATATCACAGTTTTATAGGGTGTTTGGAAGGTGGTGAGAACCAATGGTAAGAACTATTTTTACTGTAGTATATGAAAACTTTACACTATAGTAATTTTTTTTTTATTTTTACTGTAACATGTAAAAGCTTTTTACTATTTATAACTGATTTTATGGTGCCACTTTACCAAACACCCCCTTAATCAATTTTCTTTTCATAGTCAAAATCTTTTTTCTTCCAAGCAGCCATCTCTGATCACAGCCGTCAATATTGATCATGTGTCTATGTTCAAATTTCTATTCCCCTAGTCGAGCCTATAAATTTTTCATAATTTTTTTTCCTCTTTTGCTAAAACAAGAAAGTGGTCCATAATTCGCTAGAAATCTTACATGTAAGATTAGAATTTAGTAATCTTTTTCGTATTTCATATTGGACTTAAAAAAACTACCTAAAGATGAGTTATGTCTAATTATTCTAAATTACACTTAGACCATATTATTATTTATTGTAGAGTGTATTTGAAAACAACGTTGAAGCTTATAGTTGTAATTTAAAAATTATAATCTGTAAGAACTATATATTGTAGTAAATTTTTATTTTTTACTATACTATATAAGCATTTATCGTACCATATAAGCGTTTTATATTGTAATTTATTTTTCAATCAAAGTTGTAGTTATTGGTTGGCTCAATAAGATAATGCTTATTTCATAAATATTGTTATTTTTTTTTTTAGATTTACTACATCTCTAATGCTCTGTTTTAAACTATTAAATCTACAATAAAATTCTGAAAATTTTAAACACGTTCATTCTATCACAAGTAATGCCAAGAAACATCTTAAACTAAAAAATAAAAAATAATAAAAAAAAACGTTGAACCTACTTTCACTAAAATATATAGCATTATAGCTCTTGCCCCACCCCAGTCCCCCCCTCAATTATGACGCACCTTCTCACACCTTACGGAACCACTATTCCCACGTGCTCTCATACACCTGGCACAATCACCAAACTCCCACCCCAATGCAGCGTGCAAGCACGCGCAAGTTGAAGCGTGAGTTTTTAACAGGTGGGTCCCATGCATATACCGGGTCCATGAGGTAAGGTGCAAAAGGCCAAGTGAAAAAAGGAACAACAATCTCAAACATTAGCCATTACATCATCATCTGCCAAGGCTTTCTCTTTTATAACTCTTTAGATAGATAGTTAAGGCTGATGGATTTACATAACAGAAGCAAAGAAACGTACTTTCAAAAACCCAACCACGTTAAACAACCAAAAATTAAAAAAAAAAAAATGGGTGCCTCTGAGCCTGTAAGATAATTTCAAAAAAAGTTCTGATTTTTAATTTTTTTTCACGTTTAATTCTTTTATATGTTTTGAAAGTTTGAAACTTTTTTTTTTTTTTGTAGGTGGTGGTGGTGGAGAGAGAGGAAGTTGGAGAAGGAGGAGGAGTGAGAGAGGAAAATGGGAAGAAAGAAGAAGAAGTGAAAGATGTTGAGAAAGGAGAAGTGGGTTTGGAAGAGCAAAAGGAGAGAGAAAAGAATGTTGGAGGAGAAGAATTCAACATGTCAATGTTGCAGAGGCTTAATCCTACAAACCCTTTGAGGCTTGTCATTAATGGTGGGACCAGAATGGCTACTCCTTCTCCTTCTCAGTTCTCTCAGCGTTCTCAGCCTCGTTTGACGCCAACGCCACAAGTAATTTTCTTTTCTTTTTTCTTTTTTTCTTTTTTCTTTTTCAATAAGAGATTAAGCAGAAAAGCAGCTAGCTTAATCTTGTGAAGTTTTGAAATTCATGAATTTAATCTCTTTGAAGTTGCACATATATTGCAAAAGATGTATTGGATTTGATTATTTGAGAGTTGCTTTCCTGTCAAATGTTTTTTTTGATTCTTTTACTTTTTTGGGGGGCCAGAAAATTATTTTTTTTTAAAAAAAGTTTCTTCTGACTCCTATAATCAAAATTTAATCTTTGCCTCTTATAAATAAAGAAATAGATTTTCAGGGCCTTTTTTTTTTTGGCAGAGTATCATCTGAAGTTTTTAGTTACCAACCTGATAATTTTTTTTTTTAATTTTTCTCTTGTTCTGACCAGCCATCTATAACAACATTAAATTCAAGATCATACACAAACAAGATATCTCTCTTTCTTTTCCTCCTCCATATGGCAGTGGCTATTGGGCTAGTTGGCTTTCTTATATTCAAAGGAGTTCAAGGGCTTGTAATAGCATCAGACAGTGTCAAAAGAAAAGAGAAAAGATTTTTGAAACATTTCCTCCCACAAGTAGAAGCTGCATCTTTTTTGAGCATTACGCTTGCATTTGTTTGGCAAAAAGCAGTCAGGGATTGGCCTAAATTCATGGTTCCTTTCATACTTTGGAGCTCTTTTGTCATGTCCCTTTCTGCCGGAATCCTCTTAATTTGCTTCCAAAAACCCGCCACTGATGGTGTGGGAGTCTGCTTTATTGCCTTTGCAATTGGTAATGGCTTATATGCCTGCTGGGTGTCTCCCAGAATTGGGTTTTGCAGCAAAGTTTTGGTCAAATCTCTCGAGCCCGTTCCAAAATTCCGCGACCTAAACAAGCCCATTTATATAATGCTTGGGGTTGGTTTTTTGTGGATGTCGATGTGGATATTGGCAGTAATTGGGGCATTGAATTTTTACTTCCCTCCATTGATCATAATCCTGTTGGTTTTGAGCTTGGCTTGGACTGCTGAGGTGATGAGGAATGTTGCGAATATAACGGTTAGTAGGGTGATTGCTTTGTATTATCTTAGAGGAATGCAATCCAACACTCAGTTCTGCTTCCAAAGAGCCTTGACTAAGAACCTTGGAAGTGCTTGCCTCGGGTCTCTCTTTGTGCCTGCAATCGAAGCATTGCGAATTGTTGCTCGGGCTTTGAATTTACTCGAAGGGGAAGACGAGTTCATGTTCTCTTGTGCACATTGCTGTCTCAGAGTCATGGAGTCCATCTTCAGATATGGCAATGGATGGGCCTTTGTACAGGTGCTTTTACTAGTTATCTTTGTTTATCACTCTTTGGAATAGTACGAATGAAGAAACTAGTAAATTTTTGCTAATAAAAATGTGTAAGTTATTGCAAAAAGAAGGTTTCTTCTTGTCAAATAGTTTCTTATTTAAATCAAGTATCAAAAGTGTGTTTTCTATTTCTTTAGGGTTAAAATCATGTCATTCTCAAATATGATGTGATTGTGAGCCCTTGAAGTTCCTGGAATGATTTAAAGCAGCCAGGCATGCTGCTATAACACTGACCACCGAACTTATTTCCACCAAAAATCCACTAAATATTTTTAAGTATATATACTATTTTCTTACATAATCTTGTTATGAAGTCCTTATAATTGACATATATGCTAATTATTATGCTTTGTATAATTTACAATACAAATCCCACTTTAATGTCAATTTTGTAACTTCACACAATTCATTAAAAGTATTGAATACCTCATCCTTAATTGAGTTATCTTGTGAACCAGATAGCTGCATATGGGAAAGATTTTGTGAGGGCATCCCAAGACACTTGGGGGCTCTTCGAAAGGCAGGAAATCGAGCCCGTTGTCGACGCCGACATGACCAGCTCGCTCTGCTTCCTCACAGGGGTATGCAGCGGCTCCATTTGTGTGATTGTGGCGGCTGCTTGGACTGCCAAAGTGCACCAAAATTTCACAGCAACCATTTCACTTCTTGTGTTCTTCATAGGATACCTTATGGTTGGTAGTCCCTACTTGAACGGTCTTTTCTTTTTATTATTTATCTCTTCTGCACATAAATCAAGTGATCAACTTATCATATCTGTTTTGGGAAAATTGCAATCGTCTCTATTAGATTTATGTGAAATCTAATGCTTAACCTTGTATTCTTATAGATTACAAAACGTAAGTCCTCCTATTGTCAATCTCTTAAAATTTCCAACCCAAAAGGTTAGAAATAGCTAAGAAAAAAATTTGTGAAGATGAACGTGACATCTTTTCAACCTTTGTGACATTAAGTCATTTAAGGATGTTTTAAGGGAGGGAATTTTGTAATTCTTAAGATACAAGGTTGAATATCAAATTTTACTTAAAGTTGAAAGATACATTTATGATTTTCCCTTTTTTTTTTTTAATCATAGAGTTCATAAAGAAATAGTTAATGATACAATGAACCAATGAATTATGACCTACTTATTCCATCGATAAAATTTATTCAGTCAAAGCAACTAGAACCCATAATTGAAATTTATTTTATTTTATTTTTTCTTAATGCTTATTTAGACCAGGATTGCCATGGCATTGCCTCATGCCTGTGTAATTTGCTACTATGTTTGCTATGCCGAGAATCCGGACAACAGGCTATTTGACAAAACAATCAAAGATCGTCTTAGCTTGATCAAATCTGGTCGTGATGTGGTCGTCCCCACACCTCGAGTACAGCGCCGGTTCTCCTCAACGTAACACATGATTTAAGAGACGATCAACAATGCTATTTATCACCGCTGGTAACCAACCAAAGATGTGACCATTCTGTGTGGCACATGAAAATTGTACAGTGATTAGGTGCTTCTTTTTAGCTTGACCATGCTTTTCTAAAGTTTGTACCACATCATGTATGGTCAGTCTCAAAATGGGGTTCAAAGAGATCAACTAAGGAAATTGAAACTCAAGTTAAAATTATTGAACAATGCTTGTAGCAGTATTGTTTCAATTTTGAAGTTAAGGAAGTTGAATCAAAAAATGGGCTATGACTTTTGAAAGAAAATGAGAACCAATTAGTGAGACACCAATCAACAAGGCTGTAAAAAGCAAAGGGCATTCTACTATTTTGGCCCTGTCCAGGTCCAACCCTAAAATGATTTCAATATTCTCATATTGTTTTAGAACATTCCATGCTGAAAAGTCCCACCATTACTTAATTGTTTTTCCCAGCTCATTAAGACCCACCAATTATTTTCTGTAATTATTGATTATTTAATTCTGTGTGATCTGATTAGAATCTCCATGTGATGGTCTTCTTTTTTCCCTTGTGTTTAAATTAATCACTTAACTGATATTGTGTTTGTTGGGTGGGATTAAAGAATTAATGTTGCAGCCTAGTGGGAATGGTTGAATTCTGAGACTACCTTGATTTGGTGCTTATTTTTCTATTCTGTTAATGTTCTAAATTCCGTTGGACTAATCCTATAATTATAGAGCACTACTCTCCCCCAGACGTGACGGAAGTGAATACATGTATATATCTACAGAAATACAGAATCACTTTCTTAGGGGGTTCTAACTTCTATGTCTTTATCTTGTGGAACATAACTTGATATATTTAAGATGTTGTAGAATAAATTTGATGTACAAAACCGTAAATAAATTATTCCAGCAGCATTTATTTTTTTCTCCGCAATAGGAATGAATCTTTAATCTTTTAATTTCTAGTAAAGTTCCTACTTTAATGTCGCTCCACTTTTAACAATCCTATCATGAGACAAATTTTAAATGTGTTTTGTTCACTAAAGTTGTTTCAATCCAAATTTCGTATGCTTTTCTTTTTATTACATTACATAGGCCCATGAACATAGAAAGTGCATGTTAAGGCAGTCCAATATTGAATGATTGTTCAAAGAGTGATCACGATGCTTCCTGCCCTCTGCTTATTTTATTTATAATACACACACACACACACATTTATATATATGTGTATATGTATAGAATAGAAAGGTCTTTTGAAAATGGGGCCAAAAGAAAAAAGGGCTCCCCCTAGTTAATAATAGTGGCAACTACTGTAGGTAAAATTAAGCATCATTAAAGATTTTCTTAAAGTTGCGTATGTGGGGAAGAAAAGCATATCCTACGACTTTGTGTTGGCACCTTTATACGTGTTTACTTATCATGCAAAATCCCACACTCAATTATACCTACATATGAATAATAATAATAATAATAATAATAATAATAATAAAATCTGACTCCATATTCCAACAAACTTCTTAGATTGTATCTATCCAAAGTTGAAAATCATCTTTTAGTAGGCTTCATTTATTGGCAAGCTTTTGTTTGGGTCTAATCAAGCTTTGACTTCATTGCCTCTCTAATTCTACTAAAATCACAAGCAAAATGCTAAATGAATGCGTTTGATATATATATATATATACTCAAATCGTCGTTATAATAGGTCCCACAGAACCACTTCTGATTGGTTAAACGAAAAGTTTGCCTTTGTCAACAATATTGAAGTGCGAATGAGGTCAACAATGACAACCACCAACATGACGTTTTTCCAACGTTTTTCAATTTATTAATTATTCTAATTTCTAGACGTGATTACAACGTTTACATTTTTTTTTTTTTTTTTTACTTTGGACATTTTGTGGCTTGGGGTTTATCCAGAGAGTTATAGAACATCCAAGAAACCAATAGGACCCTATGGGCCCCACGTGGTTAGCTGGATGTAAGAAGTTTCTTCGTTAGAAGCCAAATATTTCCTGCTGTTCTAGATAAATATGATAATATTTTGTTGTAGCTAGATAACTGTCCTCCACTAATATTGCATTAAAAAAAAAAAAAAAGAGAGAGTGAGAAAGAAAGAAAGAAAGGAAGATTGAACCGTCTAACATGTTCCATGAAATTCCTTACAATTCTAGAATATTCCAAAATGGAATGCAAATTTCAACGATTCTAGGAGCAACCAAACTAATGGCTTGGTGTTTGTAAATAAGGTACATATGATACCAATTAATATACATATTTGAATATCAGATTAGAAGAGATGCTGACGTCAAATCAGTTATATTAACGGCATAAACGACCACAGTCACACAAAACGACAATAAACAGGAAAACGACAGTATGCTATGTGAACGACATCAAAATCAAATAACGACATGATTAGCCACGGATATTGTAGATAAACGACGATACAAAAGAAGAAAGCAGGTGGGAAAGGAGAAAACTTTCAACAGAAAAAGTTGAGAAACGACAAAATAGCTGGGAAAACGATAACTAGAAATGACACCACAAGAAGCAAAAAGGCCAAAAATAAAACGCCATTAACATCGAAAACGATGTAAGTTAAATAAAAAAAGAAAGAAAGAAAGATAAGCAACATAGTGAGTTATTGAGATCTCGTAGACGAATGATGAACTTTCAAGTCTGTTGTCAGAGAGATGGGAAGTAAACGACAAGAATTCCAAAACGAAATTATTAAAAATATGGGTGTCCGATAAAATTGGTTTGATTAAGGATATATTTGTCCTTTGCTCGTTTTTTTTTTTACTCTACGAAGTTTTCGAGATAAAATAACGAAAAAAAAGTAGAATGCACACTGACTTAATTAACCCTTAAAACGTTACGCTGGTCATCAACGAAAGAATAAGAAAACGACATTACACCATGCAAAATAACGACATGTATGAAACCAAAACGGCATAAGTTATTGAGCGATAAACGAAAAATGGCAATGCAAAGTGAAAACCGCATAAACGGAGAAAAGGGCCCATAAATTGATAAAGATTACCATTGACTGTGTCAAAACCCGTCTTTATCAGGCTGTTTTATCACTTTTTCTTTCCTTATGTATTAATAAAAATCTAGAAAATATATATTTTTTAATTTCACACATACGTACTTAAACGTCTTTTGCAATTATATATATATATATATATAAAAGCAAATTTTCTTTTTTATCACATAATATGTATACATGCCTCAAAAGAGGTTTTATCTTACTTAACCTTACTACAGTTTTTATACAACACGTTTCAAAATAACTTAAAATACATAACAGCAGAAACATATCTGTGGCGATATTCATACCCGGTTCTGCACATTGCTCATATTCCACGACCACCAACTTATTAGTGAAGTGACTCTGACCTTTTAGTAGGTATACCTCCAGCATGAAACAGTAAGTGAGCTTGTGCTAAGTAAGTCCCAATCTAGCCTACATGCAACATTTTCTAATATGTATGATTTGCTTATGCTTTATTATGAACATTCCTTATCCTTTTCATGTCTTATCTTTGACTAGGGCCCAAGTGTTCGTATCATATACGCACATGGGTCTTTGTGACACCAAGACCATATCATAATCTTAAACTCCCTTTGAGTCGGAAGCTAATACAACATTTTTCTCTATTTCGGGTGATGTATTTACCAATCCGATTATTATGGTTATCGTACCAGACATGAAGTCATATGCTCATACTAAGTGTAGAATCATTAACACTCTTTGAACTAAATAATACACACAAGTACATATTTTTATATACTCACAAGTATACATATTGACGCACACACAGGTACATATATTAATATACATACAAGTACATATTTTGTTGTACACACTCAGGTATGCATTTTGATATACACACAAGTACATAAATACGTACATGTAAATCACATTCAATACCTACTATTTCATACTGTAGGTGGGGTTGGTACTTACTTGTATAGATGGCTGTATGAACCGACCTTAATTCCCATTCCTTAACCTTCTAGTGTCCTGTTTGGCCATTTTACAATGCTATTAGCCAAATTTTTGCTATTTCATCTATGTGTCAGTACAAAATGATCGTTAATTAATAGATCGAGTTGCATAACCATATACAACTCCGATAATCACAAATTCTCTCACTCTTATCTTACTCTACCTTATCGTCTCTAAAGAAGGGCGAAAATCTTACTAATAATCCCTTTTTTCTATTTCAAAAGTTTCGAATTCGTTCGGGACACTTGTGGAAAAATAACGTTTTTTCCCTCAGTGGAATTTTTAAATTTTCCAAGCTCAGTTTTGCTATTTTAACAGAAATCATTGCTTATTAGTTTTAAAACAATAACCCAGGGCATCGGGTTTTCTTATTTTGCATTAATGCCCTAGTTTAATAAAACTTTGCAATTTCACCTCTTATTTGAAAATTTTGACGATTTTGCCCCCGGGACAAAAAATAATCCTTTAAACCATAATTTTCCATTTTTCATAAAGATCATATTTGCTCGAAATACCATACCCAAAATATTTTTAAAAAATGACGTTTTTGCCCTTGGGAATTTTTTTTTCCAATTTTAACAAATTTTGAAAAATCCATATCTCACAAAAGAATGCGATTTTTGACGAACCATTTACAATTTTTAATAGTTTTCTCGAGATCTACAACTTTTGTGTTTTAACTTTTTTGAAATTTTCACTGTAAAGTAGAGTTTTTGACCCTTTTTCAAATCTGTTGAAATGGTGAAAATATTTTCAATTTAGTCCTTTGCCAAATTTTATAAAAATCTGCTTTAATAATAAACACCCACCGTTTTAATAAGGTTCCAAAACCTTCCCTAACAAATTCTTGCTTGAATATGTCAAGTTTCATTTCTTAGGGAAATTATTTAAAATTTGCAAATTTATGCCTAATTTCAAAATCAACTTAAATTCCAAGCACACCCCTTAATTTTCTACTCATTCATCATCGCATACCTTAGAATCAAGCAACATACCATAATCTAACTTAAATAATTACAAGCCTCACTTAAAAGAAAATCAAACAAAACAAAACCACCATGAAATCAAAGTTTGAAGGCTAGATTTTTACCAAAGAAGAAGTAGTAAGCTTGAACACCTTCACACCCTTGATTTTGGTCAATTTCCCTAAACATGAACCATAACAAAGCAAGCCTTCATTAACCCCTTTCAAACCCAAGAAATAACCCTAGATAACTTAAGGTAGGTGTGGATTTTACCTTGAAAAGTTTGTGGAGCCTTGACTCTTGAAGCTTTAAACTTGATTGAAGAGGGTTTTGTGAGAAATTGGTTTTGAGAAAATTTTGAGAAGAGAGAACTTGGGGCTGCCGAACATAAAGAGGAGAAAATGAGAAAAAATTTTGTTATTTAAGTCTTTAAATATGACTTATCTAATTGAGATTTTTTTCCTTAAAGGTGTTGAGTCATCTTCTAGTCATCATTAAGGGTAACCCATTGGCTTATTGTGATTGGGCCACATTGGGTGGTACGGTGGCCTAATCCAAATTTTCAAAGTGTCCTTTTTACTTTTTACTTTTTACTTTTTCTTACACAGTATAATTTTTTCACTATATAATATTTTTCTTATACTGTTGGGGTGGCACTGATAAAAATGTATACTTAAACAGTATAACATATCCTACTTTGTCTTTGGTTTACTTTCGGAAGCCAAACATAGCATTTCTTATATCTGTGTTTTTACTTAGTAATATATTCATATCGCATCAGACCGCTTCTTGCACTATACTAGGGTTATGGCAGGTTTTCTATCTTGTTTGTACC